>JAJTUV010001106.1:792500-933311 GCA_021653895.1 Mastomys natalensis
GGATAAAATTCATACTATTGTATACTGTCATCTCTACAGTATTTTAATTTTATTTAATTTTAATTTAGTTGATTAAAAAAAAAAACAAACAACTGGATCTGAATCATAATCTGCTCTTTTACATAATATAGTTTAGTTCATATAATGAACTCCATATATATTTCTCTGTGGCTGTGTGGCATATGTGTGTATGTATTTGTATGGACTGAGTATGTCTTTGTATGCTTATGCATGTGTGTGTACACATAGAGACCAGAGATGTCTTCCTTTAACATTCTCCACTTCCTCCTCCTCCTCCTCCTCCTCCTCCTCCTCCTCCTCCTCCTCCTCCTCCTCTTTTTCTTCTTCCTCCCTTTCCTCCTCTTCCTTCTTCTTCCTTTTCTTCTTCCTCTTCCTCTCCTCCTCCTCCTCCTTTTCTTCCTATTATTTTACTGATTTGCATTGCAGTTGTTGTTCCCCTCTTGGTTCCCCCTACCAGAGTTACTCATCCCATGCCTCCTCTCCCTTCCCTCAGAGATGGTGCTCCCCCACCCCCACACCAGTCATCCCACTTTCCTGTGGCCTCAAATCTCTTGAAGATTAAGCGCATCATCTCCCACCGAGGCCTCTTAGACGGGTCGGTGGATTCTCCTTTCACCTTCTTATTTTTAGAACAAAATTTGTCTTTTTAAAAGAAAAATTCTCACTGAATCTCAGGAACGTGGCTAAACAAGGGCCAGCAAGCTCTTTGGTTTTTCTATGACCAGTTCCGCAGTGCCAGGATGTGTACATGGCACATGGCATCTGGAATTTTATGTGGTTGCTAGGGATCTGAATTCAGGTCTTTATGTTCACGCAGCAAGCACTTTACTGATTGAGCATATCCCCTGATCCGTTATCACTATTTTAATAAAACCAAGTGTAGTGTGCTAAACCTGTTCTTCAACATCTTAGAAATTGACTGTAACTTGGTGTACGTTTTTAAAAATTAACCATAGATGGATGCCACATGCACTTTAGAAGTATGCTAAGGAAGAACATCGGTAGTAGTATAATTCACAGATCCTACGCCCTAGTCATATTAGTCACTTGTGTTGCTGTGATGAAACACCATGACCAAAGGAGCTTCTAGAAGAGGTTGCTTCGGTTTAGGATTCCAGGGGGATAAGAGTCCACCGTGGAAGGAAGGCATTCGGGCAAGTAGCAGGCATCATGGCAGGAACAGGAAACTGATAAACCGCACCTCCCACCTCAGGCACACTGGAAGCAGGGTGAGGCTTTGAATGCTTAAAGGCTTCCTCCAGTGATGGACTTCCTCCAGTAGAGCTGTACTTCTGTTTATTTTTATTTTTAATTCTTTTCTTACCAATTTTAAGCTCATGGTTAAATCTTTTATTATATTTCCTTATTACTTGGTTTCTTTGCTTATCTTCCAATATAATTCAAATTAAACACAATAAAATGTTAGCATACAATTATATATATAATTTATATATATATTAAAAGCTTGCGGCATTTTTATTATATTAATATTATAATAAAAATATATATAATAAAATGCCGCAAGCTTTTATTTTTTATTAATTAAGTTATTTATTTACTTTGTACTTTATCATAGCTATCCCTTCCTCTTCCCCTTCTGGTCCCCTTCCTCTCACCTTCCCCCCCTCCCCTATTCACATATCTGCCTTCTCCTCAGAAAAGGGAAGGCCTTCCATGCATATCAACCAGTCTCGCATATCAAGTTGCAGTAAGACTAGGCCCATCTTTTTTTGAGGCTAGACAAGGCATCCAGTTAGGGGAAAAAGATGCAGAGGCAGGCAACAGAGTCAGTGACAGCCCCTGCTCCCACAGTTAGGAGTCCCACGTGAAGACCCAGCTTCACATCTGTTACCTATGTGCAGAGGGTCTAGATCGGTCCCCTTCATGCTCTCTGTTTGGCAGTTCAGTCTCTGTGGGCCCCATAGGCCCAGGTTAGTTGACTCTGTAGGTTTTCTTGTGGTGTCCTTGACCCCTCTGGCTCCTTTAATCCTTCTTTGCCCCTCTTCCACAGGATTCCCCAAACTCCACTTAATGTTTGACTGTGGATCTCTGTGTAGGAAGTGGTTCTCCCCGCTGTCAGGATGGTGCTTGGCATATAGCCAGCTAGCATGAGTGGGCACTGTGGCTGTGGCTCATTATAGAGAAAAGGTTCTAGCTTCCAGGTGTGGCTGCCGGATTAGCCCACTTCGCATCACATGGAGCAGCCAATTAACAGTGATGGTGTGGCAGCTGCTGATAAGATTAAGGCAATGCATATAAGGCGGCTGGGGCGGTAGCAGGGCGGGGGGGGGGGGATTGAAGGAGAGGAAGAAGGATTCAGGGGGATTGAAGGAGAGGAAGAAGCAAGCGTGCTGCAAGAGGGAAGCTAAATAAAACCGCTTGATGAAGAACACGGTTGTTGCTGCCTTTATTTCCGCTGGTCGGATCAGGGCAAGCTACATCTCTGGATCTGTTTTCATCAGTTGCTGGGTGAAACATCTCAGAAGAGTTATGCTAGGCTTCTGTCTGTGAGTATAGCAGAATATTATCAATAGTATCAGGGGTGGGTTCTCTCATGGCATGGGTCTCAATCTGAACCAGTCATTGGTTTGTGCTTCCCTCAAGTTCTGCTCCATCTTTCACCTCTGCAGATCTTTAAGGCAGGAAAAATTGTGGATCTAAGATCTATGGCTGGGTTTGGTTTGGTTTGTCCTAAACCTGTCCAAACAGTGCCATCAATTGGAGACTCACTGTTCAAATGCTTGAGTCGATGGGAACATTTGTCAACAAACCATTACCATTCTACTCCCTGGTTCCCATAGACTCATGGATGTAATACAAAATTCATTTAGCTCGACTTCAAAAATCCTTATAGGTTACAATCTCTTTAAAATGTAAACCCCTTAAAAAAACAAATTATATACTTCCATCAGACAATAATAAACAGAATATGCATTATCACTCCAAAATTGAGGAACAAGGGCACAGTGGGGAAATGCTAGACAAAAGCAAGACCAGAACCCAGCAGGGCAAATATTAAATATGTAGCTCTATGTCCATTATCAAAGGGCCTAATTGGCTCAGATGTTCTAGATTTGCTACCTGCAAGACACTCATCACTTTTTGTCTATTTCTGCTCCCTGAATGAAGCTCCTATGGGCATATATCTCATGGCTTTGTAATCTCCAACATTTTTGGGTCTTCAGTGCCTGCAATGCATGCTTCACATTTAGTTTCATGTATGGCGTCTCACAGCCTATAGCCCTCTCAGAATCTCAGCACAGGGACTCCCCTGCATCATGCTGTCTGATCTCAGTGACACTCTGAATTAATGAAGGAAGAATTTGAAACTTACCAGGAGTGGTGGCACTGGTCTTTAATCTCAGTACTTGGGAGGCAGATGCAGGTGGATTTCTGTGAATTTGAGGCTAATCTGGTCTAATTCTAGGATAGCCATCCTACATAATCAAGAGATTCTGTCTCAAAAATAATAAAATAAAATAAAATAAAATAAAATAAAATAAAATAAAACCAAGAGAATCTATCTATAACTTCTCCACTCTGGCATTTTTCATGCCTCTAAGAACTGTATGGATGACACTGCCAATTTTGGCTTCCAGTTAGGGATGGACACTTCCTTTATGATCACATTAGGAGAAGTATTTTTATTCAGTTGCTTTTCAGGAGCAGAACACTCTAGCATCTTCTTCACAAGTTAGAAGCTTATATAAGTTGGGTCATGACATTTGGACACCTTTCTTACTGTCCCAATGGAGAACAGATCTGTCCTTAGTAGTGCTAATCTCCTTAAGCCGTATAGTCTTTTCCCACCACATTTTTTCCTTGGCTTTATCATTATGTTTCTTTGTTCTTTTTCTCTCCAAACTCCATATTTTATATTTCTTTCTTTCTGCCTCAATTAGTCTTTATCACTGCAGCTCTGTATAAATACCATCAGATCAACCATGCCATAGATTATGCCATAATATTATGTTTGTCTTGAAAGTGTCTCCATCAGGGAAATTAGTCCATAAATTGCTAATTTAGCCTCAAGAAAGTTCTTAGGTAAAACACAGAAGGTAGCCCAAATATCATTTGCCCAAATATTAGAGGAATGATCTGTAATCCAGATGCTGCTAATGTCCTTGCTTCCCATGAAATCACTTTATCCAGACTTTCACAGCCATATAGCTATGAAAAATACTGTCTTCAAGGCTCCCATTAAGATAGCTCATTATACTCTGTTTACAGCATTTAACCACTGTTCTAGTCTAAAGCTCCAGAGTCTTTCACATTCCCTACAAACAAACAAACAAACAACAAACCAAACCCGCATGGTGAGGTCCTTCTCAGCACCAGCCCATTCTCTGGTGCTAATTTCTGTCTTTCTCACTTTTTTTGATTTTGTGATGAAGCACCATGATCAAAGTAAATTATAGAAGACAGAGTGCAATTTTGGCTTATGGTTTTGGAGGAATAAGAATCGACTCGGTTGGGAGCCGTGTTATCAAGCAGTAGGAATGGAGGAAAGAAGAGGAAGCTGGAGATCATATCTTTTACTGCAAACAGAGAGAGGGAGAGGGAGAGGGAGAGGGAGAGGGAGAGGAGAGGAGGGAGAGGGAGAGGGAGAGGGAGAGGGAGAGGGAGAGGGAGAGGGAAAGGGTGTAGAGGGAGGGGGGAGAGGGAGAGGGAGAGAGTGGAAGAGGGAGAGGGAGACAGAGGGAGAGGGAGAAGGAGACAGAGGGAGAGACAGAGAGGCAGAGAGACAGAGAGACAGAGACAGGATAGACAGGTAGATAGATAGATAGATAGATAGATAGATAGATAGATAGATAGATAGATAGAACTGAAAGGGGTGAGTCTATAAAGGTCTCTTGCCATTATTCCTTTTACTTAGAATAAAAGATTTGTATATTTTTGGAGCTCCAAATCATTAACAACATTTTTTCAAAATAACGATGGCAAACAAAAACTTCAAATAATTAATCCAAGGTCAATTAAGAGGGAATGTTTATTGGAGTCCCTCTAAGTACAGATGTGATTTGGATAATGAGGAAATTGTGCATGAATCAAAGTGTGCACATGTATGTGCATACGTACCTGAGTGTGTACAGCCAAGATGTTTACTTTTAGACCTATCATAATCCTTACACTATAATTCCAAGCCAGGATCACAGTCAGTCTTTTATGATTTCTTGTGAGTTTGCAAACAGAATAAGCTCTATTATACTATAAATAGATTCTGTGGGTCTTTGAAAATGAGAAAGCATAGCATCTCTAGACAGCTGGTTTTCTTTATCAATTTACTTAAAATATTCAAAAGCAAAAAGAGAATATTACTTTACTTGAGGAACTAAGAGAGATTCATTTCTATACCACACAAAAATAAGCCCCAGGTAGCTTCTAAGTAAAAAAAAAAAAAAATAGAAGAAGAAAACAGTATGGATTAGTAATTGATTTCTGGATGTGGACGGCAAGGAGCAGGTTGTAGGCACAGTGGTGGGATTATTAAAGGGGAGAATAACACTTTTTAATAACACAAGAACTGAGATAATATATATTGAGGAAACCCTTTAAATATATAAGCAAATATAGATTTTTTTCTAGGCTGGAGGCAAATGATATGGGCTCTGAAATAATATAAAAAGATCAGTTCTTGATGCCAAAGTTTGGCTTGTATACTCTAAAATTTGAGTCACTGTATTTGGCAAGCCAAACTCTAAATGAGCTACTTCAAAGATAATTGTGTACATTTCAGAAACACTGTGTAATTTTTCATACTTGGGTCATGACTTCTGTCTTACAGTGATTTTTTATACAATCCCATTTAAATCCAGTGCTGCTATTTTATACCACTTGTATAACTACCTCTTGTGGAAAAATAAACTTTCCCCTCATTCCTACAAAATATTGACTAGTAGAAAATGAAAACAAACTTGCCAAATTTTGTTTTATTCTGTGACTCTTTCAAAAATCATTGCATCATTCCAATTAAAAAAAAAAAAAAAACCTCTGCTAAAAAAAAGGACAAAGAACTTGTCCATGACTATACACAGAAGTTGATATGTAATAATTGTTCAGATTATTGTTTCAATTTTGCATAGGTTAGTGATTCACTTAATATTTAAAAGGGCAATGTTTCATATTTTGATATACTAAATTTTAGTTTGTGTCCAAGTGTCTGTATCAGCAGCAGGAACTCTGGAGCTTCTTATTTTAATTAAGAAAATATTTTCAATATTGTTCTACAGTTTATATAAACAGTGAGAAATACTTTGCACTTTAAAAATGTGGGATTAAAAAAAAAAAAACCTAGATGATGTTTCTTTTATTTAAGCCAAGAAAAATAGTACTGTGAATCTTTTTCTCAGATTGCTGCATGGAAACAGTTTTTCACCTAAAACCTCTGTCTCTCTCTCTCTTTTTCTTATAAAATGTATGCATACAAAGATGCTAGTATGAGATGTGCTTCCAGGCACATTTATTCTAACGGTGAAGTTGGATTATTTTGTGACACATTTTAGATTTCCATGACAAACCAAATGCTTTTTGTCCACCAGTGATGTAGAATAATTAATCAGAGCCATCCTGGGAGGAGGACCCATCCCATTCTGTGTTGGTTTGTAAAACATTCCTGGGTGAGAGGCCTCTCAGCAGGCTCACTCACGTTACCTGTAATTTTTCACATGTGTATAGTTCATCACTAGTGACACTCTGGCTTTCAGATCAGTCATCTCTTAGAACTTAAAATTGATATATCAGTCTCAGCATAAAATGCTATCATTCCCGTGGACCAACTGTTTACCGGAGTATAACTCCTCCTGTGTCTCATTTCATCACACTGTTCCACACAGTGATGTTTCAATGTGAAATGAAGTTTTTTCATGCTGTGCCTCTGAGTAGAAAAAAGACAGAAGTACATGTATGATAAATGGTGAAGATTCCGTGATAACCCTTGGAAAACAATATAGTGTGGAAGCATTGTCTATTATATTTGCTTTAATAATTTAAAGCATAAATGTGGCTTTAAACTTTTATAACAAATACGATTTATGCAGGAGTGAGAAACGATCAATTACAGTTTCTGTGAATCACTTCATCTTCCATCTTATCCAGAAATTAGCAACACGCCACTGCTGTTGAATTGCCGTGGGTGGAATATTTGTGTAGGCTATGCTGTTAGTAAAAAGTAAAATTACCATCATGTTTTTCAACTGTATGTATTTAATTACAGTTTTGCAAGAGAAAGAATTTACTTTAAATTTTTATTAAATCTATTCACTTGGTCTATGTGGGGCTTGGGACCAAATTCTGGCTTTTAATAGCAACAACAGAATTTAGGAAAAACATCTTGTTGAATTCCCTTATGCCTGAAAGACACTGTCGTGTTTGCATTCTTTCTTGGCACAAAGTGCATTTTCTTTGTGGCTCTGAGTGTAGTCTGGCTGTGGCATCAGCATCCCACTGATTGTTACTAGGGTTGATTCAACTGCCTTGGCTCACTGGGCTGGGTTCTGCAGACTTCCTTCACAACCCTAAAAGCTGTGCATTGGCAGAGGATGATGACATCCCTGGGAGACTAGAACCACTTAATTTTTGTCAAAATGGAAATGAGTTTTTCCTTTTAACACATCTTGATTTGATCTGATAGGCTATTTTAAAATGAAAGCAAAATTGTTTTACCAAAAAAAAAAAAAATGGATTCAAACGATGTTTTAAATTTGATATAGCATTACAAATACTCAATGTTTTCCAGAGAGAACATTTTTAGTTTACGTTTTAAATTCGAACCTTTTAATTTTCAGTCTTTTACTGTGTATGGTTTAGATCACTTCACTGAGTACTATAGTGCCGTGAGATGATGCCTAAACACTAAGTCACAGCCACGAGCTATTGGATGAATTTTCCACTAACGAATGAGTGATTCTAAAGAATTCTGAAGATTGAAACATACTTTATAGTATTAGTTTTGAAAATAAATGAACTAACAGGTGATTATTTCTATCCTGTTGAAAATATAAGAAATTCAGTCATGACCAAATGACTTGCTGGCATTTCTTCATTGTGTACATGAATCCATAGGATGTGTGCAATCATGTAAAAGAGAAACAGTTCAAAACTGTTTGTTTAACTGACATTTTTATTTGGAGGCTAAAATTCTGTTGAGTCTACATTTGGTCAGCAGGTGAGATATTTTGGTAATATTAATATGGCATACTGAAATGTTGTTAGAAAACTAAAGATAATCTGCTTATATGCTTTGTATTAGCTTAAGAATTTATTACCTGGGTGAGGGGGAAATGAGGTAAGGGGATAACATCTGAAATGTAAATAAAATATCCAATAAAAAAAGAAAGGAAAAAAAGGATTTATTATCCAAATAAAATAAATGTCACGTTACATTTTCATGTTTAACTAGCCTTGGGGAGAAAGTATGTCTAATAAAAGTATTTCAGGAATTATATTCATCACTTTATTTACTTGTATTATTTTAGGAACAATTTCAACAGCAGAGTGATGTTAAAAGCTCAGTTCAAGTTGACCTTCCATTACTTGAAGAATAGTATTTTTATGTTTATAGCAAGATTTGTAGTTTCCCCCAGTTTCACATTCCTCCCTGCTATCAAGATCCCACTTCAAGTGGGACATTTGTTACAATTGATTAACCCAGTATTTTGTATTCCGTGACAGTATTTTATATTTTGAAATATGGATTTCATTATCTAGCTATTGTTTTAGAAAGCTTTCAAATGGTTATTCGAAGGAGTTTCAAAGTTATTTTAGGAGATCAGGTGGATGGGTTCTAGCAAGTACAGGGGCTGAGGCTAGTGGTTATTTTGAGCCTAGGTTTTCAAGACCACTTTTGAAAGCAGAAAGTGCACATCTCAAAAGAAAATCGGAAAAGAGAGTAAGAACGTGAACTAGAGTTTTTTTTCCATGTTAACCTGGTGAAGAAGAGTTAGCGTAAGAAAACTAGATTGCATTTCAAAAGAGAAGTTGGAGAGCTTTGGTAGTTCACAAAGATAGCAACTGAACAGTTAAAAATCATGGAGAGAAAGGTCAGTTTTGCACACACATGAAGGAAGCCAAGCTGAACACAGCTCCAGCCATGCGGAGCCCTGGGAGGGGAAAGCAGAGCAGGATTCTAATATGAAAGGTAAGGCAGGCAGCCCCAAGACTGGCACTCGTACCCTCAGAACAAGCCAATAGCCTTCAGAAGCCTCAAAGCCAGTGTCACATTGTGACAATACAGTGATTTCACTGGCATATGGGTTAGCAATGGAGAGGAATCCCATATTGTCACTCTGTGTGAGCCAGAGAGCAGTGGCTGAGTGCCATCTTCAGAGGAAATCTATTGTTTCAAACTGAGCTACTCTGAGGGGCTTAAAAACAGGAACACAAGTTAAAAGGCTTGAATTTAAATTGCCAAAGACACAGAATGAGATACTTCCCTGGAAGATGGTTATAGGGAATGGAAGAGTGAATTCAGATAAGCTGGGAAATAAGGTGTCAGGAAGTTCATCTCAGATGGTGAGATTCACAGGGAAAGATGGCTTGGTGGCTGGGAGCAGAGTTTGCCAGTTGAGAATAACTCTGAATCTGATAACCTTGAGCTTAACATCAGCGGGCACATTAACCTCTGGAATGATCTGCTTGAGATGAGGTTCACTGTTGCATAGTCTAAAAATGCTGGAATTACTTGGTATCCAAGATTGAACCTGTCCAGCAGAATTGGCTGTGGCTCTCTTCCTTGTGTACTCCTCAAGGTTGTGGTTGCTTCCCTGACTTCCATCACACTTGTGAGAGATCTTGTATTCTGAGTCCACATGGCTCCTGAACTAGTGAATTAAAAAAAAAGAAATAGCTAAAAGACTAGTTGATGCTTCAAAATTTTACTAGTACAGATGATCACTGACAAGAATACAAGCAGGCAGATAAGAGCCTAAGGAGATGTGTCAGTTGGGGAAGTGACTGGGACACAGGCAGAGAGTCTGAGTTCAGATCCCCAGTATCTACACAAAAATCAGGAGATGATTACATTCCTGTGAGTAGAGCAGTAGTGAGGTGGAGACAGAAGTATACCCAGAGCCAACTGGTTAGCCACTCTAAATGAACTCTTGGATAAGAGATCCCATCTCATAAAACAAGGCAGAGGGTGACAGTGGTAGTCCTCAGGTACATGCACACATGTTGAGAGAGCTTCATGCACACATGAACACACACACATACTATACCCCTACCCCTCACATAAACACATACAGACATTTACTTTTTAAAAAAAAGGTAAATTCGGGGCTAACAAGATGGCTCAGTGTGTAAGGGTGTCTGTCAAGTTTGACAACCTGAGTTCAATCCCAAGATACATATGATGGAAGGAGAGAACTGACTCCTCAAAGTTGTCCTCTGATCCTTTATCCATGTGCTCTGGCATGCACATGCCCACACACATATGCAATAAATGAATAAATTTAAGGAAAAAGATAATTCAATTCAGGACACTGAGTTGAAAGTCAGCAACATCAAAGAAAAAGTGAGAGAAAAATCAATGAGAAATCATCAATATGGGATAAAAGGTAACAAGATGGAAGACAAATTAAGTAGGCAACTTGATTCTAGGGAAATGTTGGAGATGAAAATTCAAGGACTCAAAAGAGTGGAAAGCATCACCAGTAGACTTGCCTAAAGGAAGAAAAAAAGTAACAGGCATGGAAGACAAGGTAAAAGAGTGCTGTACTGAAGTACTAACAAACATCTAAAATTAAAACCTCAAATAAGCATAATATCCCACAAATTCTGGAGTAGGATCAGGAAACCAAATCTGAGAATTACTGTAATAATATTATAGACGTATCTGAGACCAAAACTCGAAAATCTATATATGTTATATTAAATATTAATATTAATTGGGAGTTTCTATCCTGCCTTAGATTATTTAGTTCCCAGATAAAAGACACAAAAGTTTTATATTTATAATAATATTTAATAACATAAGAGATGGTCAGATATCAACCCTCTAGGTTATTTTGTCTATATCTCTGTCAATAATCCTTAAATTTGACTTGTTATGTTCCACCTTTGCTGCTCTTACTGTGACTAGCTAGCCCTCATTTCCATGTTCTCAGGATCCCTTACCCCATGGCACCTTCCTCTCTATTCCTCTCTTCTTTCTCTTTTCCTCATGGTCCCTGCCTCAGACCCAAAGCCTAGGAATGAAGCTCCGCCTACCTTTCTTTTGCCCAACTACTGGCTGTAAACATCTTTATTGACCAATCAGGGATAATTTGAGGGGCAAGGTTATATATAACATTACTTGGTGTATATGAGGATCTCCTCATCCCTGAGGTGACTAGGGCCAGTAGTTAGCAGTATAACACATATCAACAGACCAAACTGCATCACATAAAAATGTCTAATCTAGAATAATGAATGTACATTAATACTCAATTAAAAGAAGGAAAAACCCTATCCGTGACATATAGGAGAGGGCAAAAACAAAAACAAAGAAACAAGATGAAAATCATAAGGGAAAATACCAATTTATCCACAAAGGTAAACACATAAACAGAACATCAACCCCACATCAGCAACCCTAAAAGTAATAACTTTTAGTCAACATTACTATATCCATTAAACCTATCTTTTCATATTTACTAGAAAATGAAGATATTTCAAGACAAAAATAAACTATGGCATTTCACAGCCACTGAGCCAACACTGCAGAAGATTGTCACCAGGCAAGGTTTTCAGTGGTGAGACTTGGTTATATTCCTTTGAGTTGTTGACTGAAAGGGGTCCCATGAAGATCCCCAAACAACTAGGGCTGATGCTAGGAGAGATCATTCTCTGAAACTGACAGTAGGGACCCATTCCTGAGAACAGCATCCACACAGGTCATTGAACATAAAGACACAGATATGGTGCTTGCATGGAGTCTTTGCCCCACATTCTCATCTCTTTGGCATGTGAAGGCACTCTCTTCAGGTTACAGAATTAGAAATCTGGACAGCAAACAAGTACAGAACCCTTAATCTACAATCTGTCCCACTTGCAAAATATGCTGGGGCAATGGTGGCTCAGAACTTATGGAAGGGACCAACAAAGTTGTTTGGTTTAGTTTGAGGTCCATGCCAGAAGAGGGAGCCTATGCCCAACACTGCCCTGATGGCCAGGAATTGGAGACTGGATATATCAGAGACTAGAATAGAACTAAACATGAATGCCCTCCCCAAAACATCCTAATGATATTCTATTATACTCATAGACAGGTACCTTGTCCAGTCATTAGATAGGCTTCCTCTAGCAGCAGATGGGAGCCTGTCTAGAGACTCATAGTCAGACATTATAGGTAGAGAGTCTAGATTGGAGATCTCCCATGGGTCCCTCCCTTTGGATGAGAACCCCATAGAAGAAGGGGAAGAAAGACTGTAAGAGTCAGAGAGGATGGAGGATACCAAGAGAACATGGCTCATTGAATTAACTAAGCAGAGATTACAAGAGCTCACAGAAACTGAAGTTTCAAGCACATGGGTCTGCACCAGGTTCTTTGCATATATGTTGTGTTTGGTAGCTTGGTGTTTTTATTGTGGGACTTCTAACTGTGGGAATGAGTGTTTCTCTGACTTTTTTTCCTGCCCTTGGGCCTCTTTTCCTCCTATTGGGTTGCCTTATCTAGTTTGATATGATAGCTTTTGCCTTGTATCTTGTTTAGTCATGTTTGGTTGTTGTCTCCTGGAGGCCTGCCCTTTTCTGAATAGGATTTGGTGAAGAAAGGTTAGACCTGGGAGAGAGGTTATATGTATAGGGGATTTTGGGAGGAATAGAGGGTGGAAAAACTGTGGTCAAGATATATTGTATGAGAGAGGAATCTATTTTTAATAAAAGGAAATAAATGATACACAGAAAACAAAAGAAGACAATCTCAATCAAGAGCTCAGGAAAGAAAAGAAATGGATGAAAAAAAGGAAAGCTAAGGAACACATATTTGAATCATCAATTAATAACTGTGAGAAATTATTTTTGCTATGAAAAATTTAAAACCTATAAAAGCAGAAAGAATTATGTAAACTGGGCAGTGGTGGCACACGTCTTTAATCCCAGCACTTGGGAGGCAGAGGCAGGCGGATTTCTGAATTTGAGGCCAGCCTGGCCTACAGAGTGAGTTCCAGGACAGCCAGGGCTACACAGAGAAACCCTGTCTCAAAAAACAAAACAAAACAAAACAAAACAAAAAAAAAAACAACAAAAAAAAGAATCATGTAAAAGACCCAACACAGGTTGAAGAACCACTCAGGGAGCAATGGCAGAACAGAGTCCCCAGTTAAGCAGAGAGCCCAGAAGGCATCTAGAACAAATGCACAGTGAAACTGAACCATTCAAACCAAGTGGACAGATCATCTCATGTCTTAAACTTGGTTAAGGGAATCCTTGCTTCTAGTGTCTCCCAAAAGACAGAAGATCATCTCCCAAGTAAGACAATGTTATTTTAAATAAATTTGAAAATAATTTAAAAATGATTGTTTTAATTTATTCTTTGAGATATTTTTTCAAAAAGGACTTGGATAATATTCTATTATGCTAATGCATTACTATTTCGATTACCTAACTTATGAGATTTCTTCTTTGTTATGTTTTTTTTTTTAATTACTTTTGTTACTGTTCATTGGTTCTGTTCTGTGAGACAGAGTCTTGCTCTGGATTCCAGGGTGGACTCATGTGTGTGATCCTCTTCCCTCAGTTTTCTGAGTGCTGAATGATTGACAGGATGTGTACCCCATACCCAGCTCGTGCTTCAGTTTTCTGCTATTATTTTTATGTATAAATTTTTGTGTCTTAGAATTTGTTCATTTGAAGACTGTGAAAATTAGCATTTAAAAATAGTAATTGCTAAATTGCCATTCAGAAAGTTTGTGGCAACTGCACATATAATGGCTTATAAAGGTACCACATTTCTTCATAAATGGAAAAATGATGCCCCATATTTACAAATTTTCTGCAGTTCACCTAAGTATATATTAATTATGTAAAACAATATTAATGTAAACAGTCTGTAAATTCCTTAAGGTCTCTAAGCATACAGGGACGGATCTGAGTTCCATCTTAGCATTCATTGGGAAGCATGTTGGTGAAATTACAAATTTGTATATTATCTTAATGTAGAACTGATTTTGTTTTAAAGCATGTGATTTTTGTTTAAAGAGAAAAGTATAAATATTTCTACATTTTAGACATCAGTATATACTGAGTTTCTTTTTGGTAGATTTGTGTGCATGAATGCATATGTTCATGTGTCAGTATTGGCAAGGCCTCACTGGATAGGAAACAACATCAGAATAGCAAGAACAATGCTGAACTATAAGATGTAAATCTACATACACTTAAGGGCTTTTTTTCAGTGTGTGTGTGTCTGTATGTGTGTGTATGATTAATTAATTTCTTTTTAAACTTACTTTACATCCTGCTTACTGCTCCCTTCCAGGTCACCCTCTCTCACAATCCTTCCCTGCTCCCCTCCCCTTCTTCTCTGAGCAGATGGGGACTTCCTGTGTATCCCCAACCGTGGCGCACATCAAATCTCTGTGAGGTTAGGCTCATCCTTTCCCATTGAGGACAGACAAGGCAACCCATTTAGAAGAACATGTCTCACATACAGGCAACAGCCTTTGGGATAGCCCCCGCTCCAGTTGTTTAGTACCCACATGAAGACCACGCTGCACATCGGCTAGATATATGCAGGGAGGCCTAGGTTCACCCTGTGTATGTTCTTTGGTTGGTGGTTCACTCACTGAGAGCCCCAAGGGTCCAGGTTAGTTGATTCTGTTGGACTTCCTGTGGAGTTCCTATCCCATTGGATCTGTCTTGTTGGATCTGACTTATTGCTTATCAATTTATCATTTTGGTGAAATAAAAAATTCTACTGGCTTGACACAAATTGAGTAGGATTATTTACAAGGTCATCCACACAAAAGGAATTCATTATTTGTGAATAGCAATATCAGGCATATGAAATTTTGAGTGATTCACTCTACTAGAAATAATAAAATTCTAGAATTTATATGCATTTCTGACTTGTAAGATAAGAAGAATGATGAATCGGGGGAAGGAATGAGGAAAGCCAGCTTGGGCACGGAGAGAGATCAATACATTTGTTGTGGTCATGGTTCCCTGAAGTAATCTCTCACTGCCAGGCTCTTGAATAGAAGTCTCTGAATATATAAAAGATTAAAACAGATTCTCGTCCATGTGATCAGCTCTATTGGATATCTCTTGGAACAACAGCAATTAAAATGGAAGTTCTTTGGAAGGACAAAAATTCGGAGTCAGAGTGTCCATAAGCCTAGTATTCAGAATTACTGATAGAGCAACCTCTCTTAGTAAAGTTTTAATGCAATTTATTTTGTTGAGTCTTTTAAAAAATATAATGAACTGAAGGAAGGCACAAAAAATATAAATAGTGAACTAGGAATCTACAAAGAATATATTACAGAGACCTGCAAGTGACTGTTGCTCAGACTTGAGATGGGCCTCTTTACCAGCATCTCGCTATTTCCTTTCCACCAGTGCCTATACTAGAAGAATCTGTCCCTGTGGACTTTGGCCTATTTAGATGTTAAAAAGTGTTGTATAATTTCCCAATTGTTTTTTTTTTTTTAGCTCCCTTATTTTATAACAGCCCAGCAGTAAAACTTGCTTCTGGAGCTGGAGAGATGTCTCCACCTTTAGACTCTTACTGTAGAAGCATGGGGACCTTAGCTTACATCTCTTGAACCCAGGTAAAAAGGCAAGATTTGCTCTCTTTAATTGCAGCACTGTGGGGGACAGACGCAGGATTGCTGTCACTTTCTGGTCATCAGGGTAGCTTAGGTTCAGCAAGAAACCTTGTCTCCAAGGAATAAAGTGGAGACTGATACCTGACACCCTTGACGGCCTCCACCTGCATGAGAACACGCCCCCCGCCCCAAATCACATACATTTTATAAATACACCCTCTCGTAAGAAGAGTTTTGCTTTTGTATATCTCTATCCCAAGGAAGAGTCTATGTTTCTTTTCCTTCTGTCATGCATTTGAGATGATCAATGATGGCTCAAGGTAAGTTTAGGTGCATGCCTAAGGGATGTGGACTATTGTATGGGTGTGAGGGGGCAGTTGCTTATTTGCAGTGTTATTATTTAGGAAGGCAAAGAAGGCAACATCAGTGGAGCAAGGAAAACAGGACACAAAGAACTCATTGCAACTAATATATATATATATATATTTGTGTGTGTGTGTGTGTGTGTGTGTGTGTGTGTGTGTGCATAAACTTAAAATATCTGCTATAGCTGCTATGTGGAAAAAACTTTTTGATGGCAAAATTAATTAATATCTATGAAAATTATCATAAAATTTAATTTCAAAACAAAAAACCTATGATAAATTATGAATACTATTTCTCTATTTGAATGCATTTTTCTTTACATAAAAGTAAAGAATGAGTGGATATAGGGTGGAAAATGTTTGGTCCCACAGATTTTAGAAAATTATTTCTTTGATATTAAATTCACGAAACATGTGTTTATACCAAATAAATACTACATAAATTTTAAGCAAAAATCTATTAAACATACAGAAGTAAGCTAAGAATCTATCCATGGATAAATGAAAAACTATCCTTATTTTTCTATATGTGGGTGATTTATGTCTTGTAATGAATACATTTTTATTATATAATTCAAAAATAATTAAAACCTTGTGGAGCCTTTTCTTGAGAGAGAGGAATTAGTAACTATTTGAAAATGTATTTAAAGTTAGGTCAGTGGAGAAGAAGAAGGATTAAAGAGCAAGAGGCCTTATCTCATGTCAGCAGGAAGTTGATTGAGAAAAACGATGTCCAAGACTGCATTCCTCACAGGAGAGGGCTTCAGAGAAGTTCAAATCAGTGTCATAATGATACAAATTAAGTTCATCCTGTGTTTTCAGGATAGTTACACAATTAGACCCGCTATCTCCAAAAATGTTACTGATATTAATAAATGGCTACAGAATTACACTCTGTGCAACACAGAATATTATAAAGGAAGGTTTTTATGATAGGTTAGAGTTTGCAGCATACAGAGGTATACTGAATGAAAACATTTTTTTTTAAAAAAAATAAAGATTTTAATTATTTTAAAATAGAAACTCAGCTATCTTTGTGAGTTCATAGACTATAAGTTATAAAGTAATTAAATTTCAGTTATATATTAAAGGTAAGCTCAAGGAACCCAGATATTGTTTAGAGCAATACAAATTTTACAGGAGTGCAGATTTTGATCTCTAATAGGCTTCCCTACACAGAGTACTAAATAAGTACAAGAGGAGATTCAAAGTAACATTTTTTTTTTCCAATTCTGAACTTGTAAACTAATGTAAAATTGTCATTAATAGTGTTATATTGGGTCAACTCACCATCCTAGAGGTACAGTACCAGGCTATTAAAACCCTAAAAGTTATCAGTAAAGCAGGCCTTGAAACATACCATTTGCTTACACATGAATAGACTTAAATACAGTAAGGTTCAACCAGGGCAATATTGATATTGGGCTACATCTCAGTGAAAATCTTGTCTGTGTCCCAAATAATTGTCACCTGACTTCTGACCACAATCAATGGCTCTTTTTTTTTCTCTCTAGTGTCTTGATAGTTATGAAGTTGAAGGACAGTATAGTAGCATCAAGACATGAGCCACACACACGGCAGCCCACGTTTTGTGAAAAGCCAAATTGCATGGATAACAATGATGCTTGAATTGAGCTGGAGAGATGGCTTAGTAATTAAGAACACTGGATGCTCCTCTAGGGAATATGAGTTTGATTCTCAGGACACCTGTGTATACTCCTGTTCTGGGGGATCAGAAGACATCAGGCACCAGATGTGCATGTGGTGAACAGGCATCCATCCAGGCAAAACTCCAATACATATAATAAAATAAATAAATTTAAAAAATGGTATTTGGGATAATGATGGTATTTTTTTGTTTCATTATAGCTTAATGAGGATTGAAGGCTTTAAAAGAAGTTGGAATATGTATGTTGGAATACATACAGATATACATGCATACCATTGACGACTACCTTTGGTAAGTATATTCATGTAAACCTTTTATGCTTTAATTATATTGCAAACAAATAGCAGAGGTTAATGGTAAGATAATCCGTTTAATTAAATGTCAGTAATAGTGTAAGGTTTGGTTAAGTAAGTGGTTAAGTTTTGTTGAATTGGTTGAGCGATAGCTGGCTATAGATCTGCCTTTCTAATGTAAAGTGTGTGTGTGTCTGTGTGTGTGTGTGTGTGTGTGTGTGAGTGTGTGTGTAGTTTGTGTATTTTGCTTCCAAGGGATATACATTCTTTAATTTTTCCAGAAAATGCAATTCCCAGGGAAGAGCCAGAGACAATATTTTCTGTTTTATTTGAATTCCATACTAAAGCCATTTGAGATGTTTAGGTGCTATCTTACAGTTTCCAAGAAGAGATCCTTTCCATGTCAATAATTTTTTTTAAAATAGAAGAATAAGTTTTGGTATTTGTGAAGTATTAGCTTTGATTAATGGAAATACTACATGTTAGATTCTCTGATTTTATATCTTTATACACTTGTTTTTCAATGTAAGCAATAGAAACCAACAATTGTGGTGATTTAAAACAAGTCCCATCACAATATCTATTAGTTATTCTAATATGTAAGAAATAAAAAAATAGAAGTACACCTTATTTTAAAGGATTTAGTGTAAAAAGTGAATAATACTAGGAATAATTTAGTCATTTGTTTGAGTGAGGAATAATCACAGATGACTAGGATATTGGGAAGTGAAATTAAAGGGCTTTCAAGGATGCTGAAAAATCTCAGTTAGCAAAGATGTTGATGGAAGGCGGTAATGTGGTAAAAGGAAGGCACACAGCAAGGCTTTAGTTACGGTTGATACAGAAATGGTAGTAAGGCTTTCCTCTCAGCCAAGGAGTGTTGTTGTATGTAATCAAGAGGGTAAGAATGAGACTGCATGGTTGAAAGTGCTTGGCAGTGACTTTGAAACTGCAGTACAGCTTTTCAATATGAAAATTGTTTCAGTCCTGTCTTAACCCATTTTGTACTGCTTAGATAGAAGTGCCGAGAGTAGGTAACATGATAGAGAGCAGAGAAACATTTCTTAAAATTCTAGCTTCTGAAACATTTAAAATTGAGGAGCCACATCTGGTATGGATCTTCATGCTATGTCATTCCATGCTAGAGGCAAAGGGCAAGAGAGTGCCCAAGGGGATACTCACTTGTGCATGTGTCTGAGAGAAAGACAGAAGAGGAAAAGTGAGAGAGGAGAGGAAGTTAGATGAATTAAAGATCACTTTTATTAAAGCCCCGAATCTATTATGATAGCTACACTACTCCTAGATATCGACATTAATTCTTTCAGTGCTCATAAACTCATTATTATTAAAGGTATAATTTCTCAAAAATTTGCATTGAGCACTATGTTTTCAACATATGCACTTTGGAGAACACATTTAAATCATAGTAATGCCTATTGTGTGAAGGCATTGCACTCAACTGTTGAGAAATGCCCAGAAAATCCAGATGAGGCTTAATCAAAATTACCCTTCATAAAATAAGCAACTGCTTATACTGGTCTCCTGAAATTCTGCTTGATTTCCCAGGTCCAGCTCAAATGCATTCTCATGAAGAAGTTGTTCTGTAAATCTGCAATATGACAAATATCCTCCTTGAACTGATATATTTGTGCATTAGATGACAAGTTATTTTTGTCTATGTTTGGACATTTTCTTATGGCTCAAAAAATAAATACTGGCAGACCTGGTCGAGTGTGTGCAGCTGAGACTGGAGAGTAGCGAATGGATTTAGAACCATTGTGGCTTTCTTTTTCTAGTCCTGTATTTCATTTGCTGCTTCTAGTGTTTCAGTCTGGGCAGATTTGGTTTTGTGGTATCCGAGTGATGTAACCTGTATCTTAGGACAGATTACCTCAAAGTAATTCAGCATTGCTGCTTCCCTCTATCCTCTGAAATTTAACCAGTCTTATTAACACCACTCCAAAGTTCTCTTTTAACTACATGCAGAAATACATACATTTCCAGCCCCCTATTTTCTGTTCTGATATCAGGTACAGTTTTAGCTTACAAAGTTCTCTATCCAGCAGTAAGAGATTAGGAAATTTGGTTATTTCTTGATATCTGAATCACATGAAAACAAACAAAGATATTACATGCTATAAAACATCAGCCCAGAAGCCAATTGCTAGCCTGTTGCAATTGCAGCCATATTGGGAAATACTGCTGAGGGGATCCATCAGCATTATTGATACTATTGCTGATTTCCTGCCACATTTCCTATTGTGCTCCAACGAGACCCACCCCTTACATATTTCTCTATTCACAGTCTGGCAAAAATTTGCAGAGAAAGTATCCAAGTGATGGGTGCACAGCAGGTGCTGGATCAAACAGGCCTTGTTCTCAGGCCCTTGGGAAGTCTGCATGGATCAGAGGAATCCAGGGGATGCCCTTCAAATGACCTGCAGTAAAGCTGCAGAGGACATGCTCAGTTTCTTCCCAGGGATAAACAAAGTGTACATGAGGTATTTTTGTTAGCTCAAAAAGGGGCATTTATTTCATATACATACTGCCTGTCTGTCTAGTGGATTAGAAGTGGCATGAAGTAAATCTCTAATAGCTACTTAGAGGAGAACATTATTTAAAGATATAAACAGGAAAGTTCCATGTTTTACCTTTTCATCTCCATATGGATATTCTGGTTCCAAGAAAAAATGAGATAAAAAAAATACAAGAAATGAGAGGTCTGTATAGTAAAAAAAAAAAAAAAAAAATGTATTACTAACAGTACATGCTTTGAGCAACTTCCTGTGAACTTTAAAATGTTGGCAGAAGTGCCATGTTGATTCTTAGTGCTGTAGACTTCATCAATTGGCAGCTTGTATGCAGGGTGCCGGATGGAAAGCATTGTCTGTTTAAACATTCCTTATCCATGCGATGAAAATTTATTTCTTTTATTTAATTTGATCTTTATCACATTATGATTTGACAGATATATATTGAACAGTTCTTTGTGAAAGGTATTGAATTAGGGATTGGAAGTATAAAAATAAAATGCCATAATCTTGACAAAGTTTGAAATTCAGTAAATTAACACAGGTTATAAATAAAGAGAAGAAAACAGACTCAAATGTTTTTCCACTTAAAAGATTGAAAATAACAATTTTGATATTTGGGAAATCTCATGTCCTATTTGTCCCTTGCCAGGTAATAGATTCATTGTAGCCTGACAAGTAGATATTAATTAATATGGCTTTTAAAAGATAAAGTGGAAACTTTAGTTTTATGTCATATTTAAGAAGACAAAATGTGAAGCCACTGCATCTTAATGGATCAGATACTGGTTGCATTGCTGGCAAGTTCCTAGTGGGTCAGGAGTGACATCCATCCTGAGGTCTCAGTTTATATCCTGGGCCCATGTGGAAGGAGGGGAGAGCCTACTCCCACAAGTTCTCTGACCTCCATGTGATTGCTGTGTTAAGCATGTGTACCTCCCATAAATAAATAAATCAAAATGTAAAACATTTTTTTAAAAAGAAACAAGGAAAAGTAGGCAAGTGGGACTTTATTTAATGATTACCTCAATGTAACCAGTCTTCGCTAATCACTGATTTAATTTTCAAAATTCTGGAAATATTTATTTGATTTATTTTCTTCAGGTTAGGAGGGATCATATAATACCATTATCATAATCATTTATTTATGCTATTCTCTTTCTCTGTATGAGTGTGTGTGTGTGTGTGTGTGTGTGTGTGTGTGTGTGTGTATCTGTGTGCGCGTGCATGCGCGCAGGCAAATGCCCTGTTATAGCACTCATTTGGAGGTCATCAGACAACCTCTTTGGACTTGGTTCTCTCCTGCCACCTTGTGGGGTCCTGGGATCAAATTCAGGTTCCTCACATTTTAGGGGGAAAACAACTTCACTCATTGAGCTGTCTGTCTTGCTCGCCCCACATAATACTTCTTTAAAATATATTTTTGACATTATAATTATGTAAGTTTCTCCTTTCTCTTTTCTCCCTCCAACCTCCACTCATGTACCCCTCCTGTTGTCATTCAAAATGTACTGTTTCTTTAATTTTGCGTGTGTGTGTGTGTGTGTGTGTGTGTGTGTGTGTGTAAGAATACAGACTGCTTAGTCCATATAATGTTACTTGTATATATATGCTTTCAGTGCCGACCTTTTGGTATTTGGTAACCAGTTGTTGCAGTTTTCCCTGGGGAAGACTATTTCTTCAACTTTCAACATTCCTTAGTTGCAGATAGTTCTTTGTGAAGGGTTGAGGCCTTGTGAACTTCACCCATCCATGTTAGCATGTTTATTGGTATGGTCCTTGTCATGTTTAGACAGAGATGTTGGTAAGACTATGGTTATCAATTATGGAAATTTCTAGAAGCCCATGTAATAGTTTTCTAAGTGAACCATTGTTTTGCAATTCAACTGTATGGAGAATATATATCCTAAGTTGCCAGATTAGTATTTGCATTTCATTCTATGTGTATCTGAGCCTTAAGTTCAGGAATCGTGTTGTAGATGGATTGATGAATGGAGAGGCAGCAGTAAGGAGAGGGATAACAGAGTAAAAGTAATTTGAAGTAGGAAATGGGAAAACAAAACAAAATGGGTAAGCAGTTGAGATAGGGAGGGAAGTCACCTCATAGAGGGCGAGAGGAGGGCACAATAACATTAAAGATGTTTGAAAAGGCCATAGGGCATCAGATCACTATCTGTTTAGCTAAAAGTTATATATAATACATGTGTGGTACACACATCTGAGCTGACAATGCTCCCTCCAAGAGCTATATACTATCTAACAAAAACCCAAATACCAGCCATGAGAAGCCCATTTCAAGCTATTCTTCAATGGAACCCAAGAAGTTCCCAAAACATTATAGCTTATTGATGTTTTTGTTTATTTGTTTGTTTGTATCCCAGATGTTGAAAGTTTCTTTTGTTGAAGATTCCATGCACATCAGAGACAGGACACAAGCTGGATCTGACTTCAAAGCATTTGGCGAAATTTTTTGGATTTCTTAGTTCTCCAAATTTTATGGCACCAGAAGGCATCATGCAAGTTTCTAAGGGAGAAAAACAACCCAAACTCATACCCAGCTATGATGCTTATGAACCACCATGACCAAAATAGCACAATAATCCAGGAAACATCATAAAAGAGAGGGCAGAAAGAGTATATAATATATATATATATAAAAACCCATGATGCTTGCTGTGTGAGTGTATCCTCCATGATGTATCTCCCATGAAGAGAAGCTTCACCTATGATACCTTAACAATATTGCTGCCTAAACAAGACCTTGAACAAGGATAACACCAATAAACATTCTAACAAGGAGGAAGGAAATCTCACAGAGGGTTAACCATATAGAAAGAATGACAGGCTTCTCTCTAACTTTTCCATTGGCAACCCCTTGATCACTCATGAAGAGAGCAACAATACCAACCAACCAGAGCTTCCAGAGTCGAGGGACCCATGGCTCCAGCTGTATATGTAGGGGAGGATGGCCTTGTTGGGCATAGGTAGGAGAGGAGATCCTTGGTCCCATGGAGGCTGGATACCGAGTGTGGGGGAATTCGAGGGTGGGGAGGTAGGAGTTGGGGGTTGCTAGGGGCACATCCTCATAGAAACAGGAGGAGGGGGGATGAGATAGGGGGTTCCTGGGCGGAGGGGGTATAGGGTAAGGGGATAACATCTGAAATGTAAATAAAATATCCAATAAAAAAATTAAAAAAAAAAAAAGAAAGAATGACAGGCAAGTAAGGAGTGCTGAGAGCCAGATAAATAGTTTTCCCTTGGGAAGAGCCCTCCCATTGGTTAGCTCTGAAATCATATAACATACAAGTAACAGTATATGATCAGAATAGATTATAATGTTTAGAAACACATACACATACCACACACACACACATACACACATATATATCTCATACGCACATATATCACATACAAAAACACATACATATATATCATACACACATACACACATATATATATCTCATACACACATATGCATCTCATGACCACCTGTATATATTTATACATACATAAACACATATTTATATCTCATACACACATATAAAATATATATGTATATATATGTATATATATATCACATGCCCCCCCACATACATGTGCACATCCCCCCCCCACACACATACACGCATACACACACACACTGAAATTTTTATGAGAGGCCAGAATCCATGAATTTGAAGAAAAGCAAGGGGTAGGAAAGTAAATGGGTAGAGCTAGAAAGAGGAAAGAGTAAGGAGAAAATAATAAAATGATTTTAATATTTTAATTTCAAAATAATTTAAAAATTACAACAAAAACTTTGGAAGAATATATTAGACATGTTGAATTGCATTACATTTATTTAGAGTCTAAGAAGTGTTTATAATGTTACAAGAAAGAAGTACTGGTGATATGAACTGGATGTTAGTGAGATGACAAGAACATCTGTTTCTAGACATTATGAGAGCTTAGATATGATACCTTTTATACACACACACACATCACACATCACACATATTTGACATATATATATATATATATGTATATATATATATATATATATATGTGTGTGTGTGTGTGTGTGTGTGTGTAAATGTGAGCATGGTGAAGTGGCAGATTAATGTGAGCATGGTGAAGTGATAGATTAATAAACAAAACTTTAATGTGTGCTGTCATGAAATTTAGCTATCTTAGCCTAGGTTGGAAGAAAGCCAATTATACACTCTTCCAAAAAATGTTTATCACTACAAAATCTCAACTTAATACACATTTTTACAAGGCTTGGTGTACTCTTTAAGAGATGTATTTGTACTGAATGGCTAAAAATTATTTGTGACTGGTGAACTGATTAAAAATAGATGCTTGCATGATACTGTGGAAGGTATTAGTGAATGTATCTTTTGTTACAAAGTTTCTGCTGTATGATAATGTGCTAACCAAAATCAGAAAATCAAAATGTATACCACTTTTACTGAAAATACCTAAAAATTATAAACATCAACACTGAATTTAGTAAATGGGTAATTCAGAACATTTGAAATAAAAAAATGATTTTTATTATGAAAACTTCATGTTTCATTTTCTCATTTTACCCCTAGTAGTAATTTCCTTGATTGTTTATGAATCACACTACCATTGTAATGGATAAGCACCATGTTGAGCAATGGTATTCTTTTTTTTGTCTTAAATACAGTGTGTGTGTGTGTGTGTGTGTGTGCGCGCGCACCTGTGTGTGTGCACTTTGGTCAGAGCTTAAGGTCCAGAATCTTCCATAGTCACTTTTCACTTTATCTTTTGAGATAAAGTTTCTCCCTGTTCCTGGAGCTTCCTCATATGCTAGTTTGACTAGAGAACCAGCCCAAAGGCTCTGCTTGTTACCGCCTCCTTCAGCACTAGGATGGATTCCAGGCACATTCTATTCTCCCAATTCCAGTTTTTTACATGGGTGTTGGGGATTGGAACTCAAGTCCTCATGTTTACCTGGCAAGCACTTTATCAATGGAGGCATCTCTTCGTGTCTTTGCTTTAGAATAAGCTTGGTGTGGTACATATCTTTCCAGTTAGGTATAGGGGAGATATTTAAATCTCCAACCCAAATATGACCAGTCAATGAAAACACAACTCAGTAATTATGAATATATTCTGTAAGCCTAGATTGGGCAGACACCTCTACACTACTCTGTTTCCCAGCTATGACACCCTTATAACTTGAGGGTTTTCCAGACCCTGCATTTGTCCTTCTACCTCCTGCTTCCCAGTCGTCCTCCTCTGTCGTCCTCCATCATCTTCTTTCTCTTCTTTTCTCCCCAGTCGTCCTCTCTCTCTTCTCTCCCCAGTCGTTGTCATCTTTGTGTGTCGTCTTCCTCTTCCATTGTCTTCTTCCAGTTGTCCTTCCCCCTGCTCTCTTCCCACCAACCTTTATATCTCCACCTCCCCTTCCTCTGTCCAATCACTGGCTCCAGCCTTTATTTTACAAATTAAGATGGGCAGAAGGTTCACTAGAAATCACCTGTGTAATGACTCACACCTCCTCTGCAGTCCTTCACAGGAAAGGGGAATTAGTATCAAAATACAAGGCTGAGGCTATCCACAACAGTTAGGTGGCAGGGATATAGGGGCACCTGCATGCCTAGAAGTTAATATGGGATATGTAAGAGGGTGTTAAAAACCAGATGGAGACCAGGACATATTTACTTGGCCTTAGGGTGGTGGAATAAAAAATAAAAAACCAAGCCACTTGCATGCAAAACATATTTATTATTTCAAAAAGAAAATAATAAATTCATTTAAAAATAGAAAAAAATACTTAGTGGAAAACTACACAAACTGAAATTTTCTATAAACACTTCAAACATCTCCCTTTCCACATCCTGATCTTTCCTTCCACCATCCCTCCTTTCTTTCTTTGCTATTTCTTCTCTACTTTTGGAAGTTACAATTGGTATTAGAAATAAGATGTTACTTACATTATGAAGAGCAATTCTAAAGTTACTGTTATTTTAGAGATGTTACTGTTACTGTGAGGGATGAAGAAAACATTGGTTCAGTTGGTGGTTAGTCCTTGGGAGCTCTGAAAGGTCTGGTTGGTTCATATTGTTGTTCTTCCTATGAGGTTGCAAGCCAGCCGCTTCAGCTCCTTCAGTCCTTTCTCTAACTCCTCCATTGGGAACCCCGTGCTCAGTCCAATGGTTGGTTTCTAGCATCCGCCTCTGTATCTGTCAGGCTCTGGCAGAGCCTCTCAGGAGACAACTGAATCAGGCTCCTGTCAGCAAGCACTTCTTGGCATCCACAATAGTGTATGGTTTGGTGACTGTGTATGGGATGGATCCCCTGGTGGGACAGGGTACACATGAAGGGACCCATGACTCCAGCTGCATATGTAGTAAAGGATGGCCTTGTCAGGCATCAATGGGAGGAGAGGCCCTTGGTCCTGAGAAGGATTGAAACCCCAGTGTAGGGGAAAGCCAGGTCGGGGAGGCAGGAGTAGGTGGGTGGGTGGGGGAACACCCTCATAGAAGCAGGGGGAGGGAGGATGGTATAGGGAGTTTTGGGGGGAAGCTGGGGAAGGGAATAACATTTGAAATGTAAATAAAATATCCAATTAAAAAAAAGAATAAAACCAAACAAACTCGAAAAGTAAACATTAGTTTGGAAATGGGTTTCTGATGAAATTCTGCATTTCTCTTTAATTCTCCATACTATAATTCATAAAATTGCAATTTTTATCAATCTTACAGATGTAATAACTTTCTAGAATGTGTTCCTAAATGTATAGTTTACAAAAAGTTATTTTCTTTGTTATACATTTTCTAGTCCTTGAATATTTTATATGACTGAATTACAATATTATGATGGGCTAGCTATGCATAGGTGGTCCTTTTATTACTTTTTATATAAGATTTAAATAATTATTTTCTAAGTGTTGTGCAGATATATAACATTCCAATTAAACTGTGTATTTTGATATTCATCTACAAACCAGAATTACAAAGGACAAATTGTGCAGTTAAAAATTTTGACCCATGCACTGTCTTCCATATGTTTTGCTGGCCCTTTCATATGTAGCTCACATTTCAAGGTCTATATAGTAGAAACAAGTTGCACATTTACTCAGCAGATGAATAAAGCAATTCCCTTAGGTACAGTGCAAGACTTTCATGTTTGAGCATGTTGCTACTTTGTCAATGAGGTATTAACAATGACATCCTTAATGGCAGGAGAGTCATACTTTCGCCATATGCCTTACACAACTTAGTGCTATGCCCTTTGGCTATATTTAAAAGCTCCTGCTTAAGAAGATGACAGATGAGGTCAACTTGAACTGGCCATAGACCGTGTCATAGATTAAACATTTTCTTTTCGCTTGATTGGCACCTTATTCAGGAAACATGCTAGGAAAAAGCCATGTGGTCACAGTGCCTAACTACTAAAAGTGTGTATGGAATTGAAGGAATATTGCCAAGGTGCCAAGCAAACTATGATTTATAACGTCAAGGGGACGTTGTTAGCTTCATCATCTGCAGTCAATGAAGGTCTTTATTATCACTAAGTACATCTTATGAATTTTATATATTGACTTTCCTTAAATAAGCTAAGAACTTATAAAAAGATCACTCAAATAGTATTTGCTATAATCCTCACACAATTTAAAGAGCAGAAGGCAGGAGGTCTGTAATGTGAAAACAGGAAAGCAGGAGGCAAGAGGTGAAGCAGATCTGGGTAATTTTAGCTGTTGGTAGACAAATCATGAACACATCCTGGTTTTGGTCTGGCGAAGTGGAAAGCTGTATACTTTTGTTGGAGCGCAAAAGCAGACAGCATGGGTTGACTATGCTGGTGACCAGCTTCAGTTCTAACATAAATGAAACTGGCCAGTGACTCATTAGTCATTTAGTGATTTTACCAAGTTTAGTTTTATGTAAACTAATTCCAGTCTAGTTATTGAAATATACCACAGGCCAGTTACTTGGATTTCAATATAAAAATAAACCATTGCTTTAAAAAGAGTTTTACTGGCCGAGAAAGCTGTTGATGTTTTGGGAGAAGGGAAAATCTGATTCTCACTTCACACAGCTCTTTCTGTCTTCAAGCCAAGGGGAGGCATTAGCAGAGAAAGCCCTGCAAGATGGTGTGATGGTCACCCTACAAAAGTGTCACTGTAAGCAAGACACCTCTGAACAGGAGAGGAGAGTTTGTGTTTGGAACAGTTTTTGACAACTGATCATTTTCACTTTGACTGAAGGGAGTACCTAATTATGGAGTGACTGATATTTGATAAAAATCTTATCTCGTTGAAACAGTCAGCCAACTACTGAGCTATTAATATCACTTGGGCAAACAGTTGCTTTTTCCTGTGGTATTATGGTCAACTTCTATGGATAGATGAGTGTGTCTCACAGTCATGTGTTAATGAAGCTATCATTTATTTTTAATGAAAAAGCTCTGGGTTTGGCCTCACATGGAATGAAGTTTATTTCGGTCATGAACTGATTTCCATAAAAGATAAACTCAGTATTTACATCAAAATCACATTTTAAAAGAAAGACTTCTGTTTTTATCTCTTCTGTTTTTTCATTTGGAATGGGATAAGTGGTCATTTGTTAGGAAGCACTGAACTCAAAGAGTTAAGCAGACAGTAGGAAGTAAACAGAAAACATTCTTGTAATGTTAATCAGGGGGCTTCATGGATCTCAAGTGTAGAAATGCATCTGGACTCAGAAAGATTTAGAAATCTTCCACCAGTTTTCTCTCTCAAATTCTGTTTGCTTTATTTTCCCCCCATATTTACTCTACTTTTAATTTTCAGAAAGACAGTTGGGTATATTGTAGATTGGGTGGGTGAATGTTGTTTCCCTTTAACTCATGAATTCATGTGTTATAAACCCAGAAGCAAATAAGTGTTTTCTACTTTTGATTGTATGTTCATGAAAGGCAGTGTCTGGTAGATCCATATTAAGCTAGGTGTTCTTTGGAGAAAAAAAAAAAACTGCACAAAATTTGAGTAAGACACATTCAAGTAATAGAAATTCCAATTAGATTTAGTAAGAGTTTTCCATAAATGAATGAGAAAGACAAAATCAACACAGATAAAAGCCAAACAGTGATCTTGCCCAGTGTGATCTTGTCACATTAAGATCACAATGAAATGAACAGATGGCATGATAGTTTCACTAACAGCAAAATTGTAAGGTCATGTAAATATGAATATTCTTTCATTTTGTTTTATAAATTTATGAATATCAGATTGTAAAGTAACAGAATTAATTGTCTCTAAAAGTGCCAGGTATAACTTTATTTAGATATGGAATCTGGGTTCCTAAGAAAGATTAACATTTTCTCTCTTTGACCTTCTTTCTAATTCAGATTTGTTTACATGATAAGATGCATAAACTACTTCTATTATTGGAAATTAAATACCAACTGAGTTTTTATGTTAAGATGCTTTATGTTATGCCATATTGTACTTAGAAAATATTACAAATATTTTTCTTCCAAAAGGTCATACTTGAAGCAATGATTACTTCTTCATAAATTAACTGGAACAAGAAAGATGGCTCAGTGGTTAAGAGGACTTGTTCAGTTTTCAGCACCTATATGGTAGCTTATAATCACCCATAACTCCAGTTCTAGGGGGTTAGTACCCTCTTCTGACATCTATGGATATGAGGCAGTTGCACAGTACAGGTATATCCATGCACAAAAAAACCTCACATACATGAAATAAAATACATAAATCTAAAAAAATTAAAAATTAAGCCAATCTCTGAGCATTCATTAAAAATAGAATTATATTTAAAAGGATGTAAAAGATCTTATAATTATCCAAATCAAACTTTCTGGGAAAGGTGAAAACCAATAAAAATTGTAATGATAAAAATATAATTGTTGAATCATCAGTTTTTATCACTAGTGAATATTCTAGACTTGCACATGGAGTATACTAAAGTTTGTTGACCAAAAATGAGATTAAAAAAAACAAAAACCACAACCCTGATGGCATCAGCAGAATAGAATAATAAGAAACTCTAGACATTATTCCCCCTGCCCAAAGATTCTAACATAACAATACAAGCTCTCAAAAGCCCTTTATAAATCTCCAGAACAACAGAATTTTCAGTTCTATAATCAAGCTTGAAGATAAAGTCAATTATATAGAAATTATTTTCACTCAAAAGACATTCCCTCCAAGTCCATATAGCTTGCTATGGTCAAAGATAGGAACTTAATACTGAAGTGGGGAATAGAACACTGGGTGGATGTCTTTACACTCAGACTTTGATGGGCCTGCCAAAGAACTGGTTAATATTTTCTGAATGGAACATTTTTAACTGGAGTATGTTATGTTTTGGATCTTGAATATATCTCAAAGACCGTGTGCTTGCTTACCAGCTACTGATCCTGTGAAGAGGTTGTGGCCCCTAGTGGAAAGATGCTAGGACACTGAGTTAAATTTACTGCTAGGACCCTAGCTCATTCCTGGCCAATGAATGAGCAACCTCACTTATCACACACTTTTCATTGCAATGAGCTGTGTTGCCACAGGCTCAAAGCAACATAGCTACATTACAATGAAGGGAAAACACTTAAACTACTAATTAAAGTAGACTTTTCTTCATTTTAAGGTACTCGTATCAAACATTTTTGTCACAGTGATGGGAAGGTGACTGACACAGGTTACTAATGGGTCATGAGAAAATTTGGGAGGCCTCAAAGTCACTGAAAACATTCAAAAATTGATAGTAGTCAACAGCAGCACCAGAGAAGCTACCACTTATAATCCTTGTTTCTGCAACTGGTCATGTAGCCATAGATGGTATTTATAATTATCTTCCTCTATTACCCTTCTGTATTTTCTCTACCCTCTGCAAGCACCTCAGTAGGTCTTGGATCTTTTCTTAGAATAATGACACATACCTTCATTCCTGATGAGTCCGGGCTTGGATTAGGCTGTTGTAGTCCCATTGACTTTAATCAAAGGACATGGTAGTACCAGGACACACCCTAAAGGATCTCCTACATGCCAGATATAATCCTTTTTACCTCCTTTCTGAAGAGGCAATCGAATTTCCCCATGGTAATTTTGATCTATCACCCCTCCTAACACTGTTATTCCCTTCTTAGTCTGTTGGTTTAAGGGCATTAGAAGCCAGCATGACCAGGGAGAAGTCTGAGTTTCCAGTTCAATGGAATGTTCGTTGTGGTTTCTGGCAGGAATACTCCCTTTCTGGAACTAACTTCTGTATTACTGAGGGTTCTCTAAAGTCATCGAAATTATGGAATGTCTCTCTATATTAAGGGAACTTATTGTAATGACTTACAGTCTGTAGTTCAACTAACCCAACAATGAGCAGCTGTGAATGGGAAGTCCAAAAGTCTAGTAGTTGCTCAGTCCATGAGGCTATTTGTTGTACCTGGTGTTTTGTATAAGCTGGGATCCTGAAGAAGTAGGTCCCAACAGATGTGCTGGCAAGTAAGTGCAAGCAAGCAAAGAAGAGTGAATCTCTCCTTGCAATGCCCTTACATAGGCTTCCAGCGGAAGGTATGGCTTAGAATGAAGGTGTGTACCACTATGTCTGGATCTGGAACTTGTTTTGTCTCAGGCTAACCTTGAATTTAGAGATCTGCTTGTCTCAGTCTCCTGGGATTAAAGGTATTTACTACCTTGCCTGGGTCTAAGCTTTTCAAAAATCTCCATATTAAGATCTGGGTCAGAAGCTTGTGTCTTCCAGTCTCAAGATCTGAATTCCATGTGTGTCCTCCATTTCTGGATTACATAGGTCATTCCAGATGTAGTCAAGTTGACAACTAGTAATACCCATCACATAGAGGTACTATTATGATTTTGAAAAATGAAGTATTTTCACAAGAGGTTCATGTTTTGAGGTGATGGTATTTTGGGATGTGATTGGATCATGAGGACTCTGACCTACTGCATGGATCAATTCACTGATAAATTTGTATTTGGATGGACCATGGAGTAGTAGTGGCTACTGTAAAAAATGGTTTGTTAAGGATATGCCCTTGAGGGGAAAACATCCTGATTTCTTTCATGGTCATTCTTTGCTTCTTGGTGCATAATGCAGACAGCTTGGTCTACTGCATGCTTTCCACCATAACACCCTGTCTTACTGGACATGGTGCCTAAAGCACCAGAGCCAAATGACAATTGTTTGAGACTTTTAGTTGTGCATCAAAATATACTGCTTTCTTATGTTGTTTTATTAGATATTGGTCACACTGGGGCAATGCCTAATTACCTTAACTAACTCCAATCACTTCTCAGAGATCTCAGCTCCAAATATCATAGCTGGATTAGGTTTCTACCATATAAATATCAATAATTAACATTAAGTTTTAACAAATCCTGGAAGATACTCCAAAATACATCAAAATCATCACAAATACTATCTAGTAATCTCATTCTGGTCATAAATCCAAAAGAATTGATTAACAGTATCTCAAAGACAGTATATTTCTTGTAGCCTTATTCTGAATAGTCAAGAAGCAGAAATGACCTAAATGTGTATAGATAGATCAATAGATTATGTAAATATGGAATATACATACACTAGAATATTATTTAGGCTTTAAAAGGAAGGACATTCTGGTACATATTAGATATCTTATGGATATCCTGCTAAATGAAAAAAAATTGATCACAAAACAATCAATACTTCATGATTCCTTAATCAGGAGGAACTTAAAACTGTAGTGAAACAATCAGAAAGAGAAAAGGGAATGGTACTTGTCAGGGCTGGAGAGAGAACTGGGGGTTGTTCAATGAGTATAATGTTTCAGTTTTACAATAAATTTAAGTAGTTTTTAAGCTTTGTTGTCCAAAATTATGCATGTAGAATGGTTGTAATAAAAACCCCTCCAGTTGTGTTTTTTCTATATACAATAAAAATTAGACAAAGAAAAAACAAACATTCACAATAAATTTGGTAATAAATTGCTAATTTAGAAGTTGTCAAAGAGTTTAAAATATGCTTTTAGTCATGACTATAATTGCCTCCTTTCAAGATCAGTTTTTGATCCTGGTTTTGTTGATGCTTAGTAGAATTTTGAGAAATTTGAATCTTGGATTTTGTGAAATAAATTATAGCTTACAAACATATATCCATAAGGGAGAATTTCTGTGTTCTTTTTTTTATTGTATGTAAGGCTGTCATAATATATTTGCCTAAAGTCTGAGTTTGTGTTTGGAATGCTCAGAGTTAAATATGAGCACTTGGCATTTATTAGAAGCAGTTTGGGACTTAGCCAATGGATAGTATGTCCTTGTACAGATGTGGACTAATGCTGTGTAAAGAATGACTTTAGAATGCTCAAGAATAAATATTACTAACTTTGTTTACTGAAAATTTGTCAGTGGTTTTCTTGAGAAATGCTGGGTAAATTTCAAATATGTAATCCAGAAGGGTAACTTGTCTTTTTTGTTTTTTTTCTTTTCTTTTTTTGTTTTTATACTTGGAACTTCTTAATACTTAATACTTCTTAAGTATTAATTGTTTTTATGGATAAAATTATCTCAGATGATGTGTGTCTTAGTTAAGGTTTTACTGCTGTGAACAGACACCATGACCATGGCAACTCTTATAAGGACAACATTTAATTGGGACTGGCTTACAAGTTCAGAAGTTCAGTCCATTATCATCAAGATGAGAAGATGGCAGCATCCAGGCAGGCATGATGCAGAAAGAACTGAGAGTTCTACATATTCATCTGAAAGCTACTAGCAGAATACTGACTTCCAGGCAGCTAGGACTAGGACTAGGACAGTGACACACCTACTCCAACAAGGCCACACCTTCTAATAGTGCCACTTCCTGGGCTGAGCATAAACAAACCATAACAATGTGTTATAGATCTTCAGGATCAGTTCTTCTGCATATCCAAGTTGTTGTTGTTGTTGTTATTATTATTATTATTATTATTATATTATAGTGTTTTGGAAGTCCTTTGGGAATTGAGCACAAACTGGCTGTGCTTGCATTTATCCTCCAGAACAAGCACTGAACATTGATCATGCATCATATCCAACAAATAATTAACTAATGAATCATAGGCGAATTTGGAGAGTGGTTCTCTATCTTAATTTGCTTAAGATTGGAGAAAGGAATATAAACCTAACAAAATTCAAATAAAGTGTGTAAACACAGTAACTAATATTTAAAAATCATGTCAATATATAATTTAGTAAGGGTGAATCTCTTCATGGTCAGGTTTTTGTTGTTCTTTTCTGAAATGAAGATACAAGAAACCAGGTTATGTGGATATTCAGGTTTTGAGCATGGCAGCAGAAAGCTAACTGCAGAGAAATCTGTTTGTGGGATGCTTTATAATAAATGGATGCTAGAACTCATTACAGACAGAAAGTCATAGAGTTAACAGCTCGAGTGATAGGATTTCTGCCTGTTGTGTAGTAAAGCAGACCTTTACAATAACTACTTTGTTCTGAATTACTTGTCCAACTGCTCTAGATTTTTGCTGGCACAGAACCATGAAAAGTATATAGATGAGATCATCATCTTGGATTTTATTTACATATCTCAAATTGCTGAAATTTGGTAATTCTAGAAGTTCAAGTGTGAACCATTTTTTTCCAGCTAGCTAAATACTATTTACAATAGTTACTGTCTTCACTCTGTAGAACAAAGAAAACTAATTGCCCAAAAAGAAAATAAAAGAAATAAAACTCTTTGATCAGTTAAGAGAATATTGACCATTCAACTAGAAGGTAGTATGTGAGGGATTCAGAAAAATGTTAGGAGCAGTATTCTTGCCCTGGAATAGCTTAGAATCTGGAAAGACAATGAAGTTATATCTAGGGAAATTTAATTCAGATTTCCTGTATTTATAAGGTTAGTTCTGAGTCCCAGTTCATGGTCCATTTTAGAGAACCTTCCATGTGCTGTTGAGTAGAATTTATATTCTTTGGTATTTGGTTGGAATAGAATTGAAGACCCAGAAATGAACCCACACATCTATGGTCACTTGATCTTTGATAAAGGAGCTAAAACTGTCCAGTGGAAAAAGGACAGCATTTTCAACAAATGATGCTGGTTCAACTGGAGGTCAGCATGTAGAAGAATTCAAATTGATCCATTCTTATCTCCTTGTACAAGGCTCAAGTCCAAGTGGATAAAGGACCTTCACATAAAACCAGGTACACTGAAACTAATAGAAGAGAAAGTGGGGAAGAGACTCGAACACATGTGCACAGGGGAAAAGTTCCTGAACAGAACACCAATGGCTTATGATCTAACATCAAGAATTGACAAATGGGACCTCATAAAATTGCAAAGTTTCTGTAAGGCAAAGGACACTGTCAATAGGACAAAACAGCAACCAACAGATTGGGAAAAGATCTTTACCAAACCTACATCTGATACAGGACTAATATCCAATATATACAAAGAACTCAAGAAAATAGACTCCAGACAATCAAATAACTCTATTACAAAATGAGGTACAGAGGTAAACAAGGAATTCACAACTGAGGAAACTCGAATGTCCAAGAAGCACCTAAAGAAATGTTCAGCATCCTTAGTCATCAGGGAAATGCAAATCAAAACAACCCTGAGATTCCACCTCACACTGGTCAGAATAGCTAAGATCAAAAACTCAGAGAACAGCAGATGCTGGAGAGGATGTGGGGAAAGAGGAACACTCCTCCATTGTTGGTGGGATTGCAAGTCGGTACAATCACTCTAGAAATCAATCTGGAAGTTCCGTAGAAAACTGGAAATAATTCTCCCTGAGGACCCAGCTATACCATTCCTGGGCATATACCCAAAAGTTACTCAAATATATAACAAGGACACATGCTCTACTATGTTCATAGTAGCTTTATTTATAATAGCCAGAAGCTGGAAAGACTCCAGATGTCCTTCAAGAGAGGAATGGATACAGGAAATGTGGTACATTTACACAGTGGAATACTACTTAGTTATTAAAAACAATGACTTCTTGAAATTTACAGGCAAATGGATGGAACTAGAAAATATCATCCAGAATGAGGTAACCCAATCACAAAAGAACACACATGGTATGCACTCACTGATTATTAGATATTGGCCCAAAAGCACACAATACCCAAGATACAACTCACAGACCACATGAAGCTCAAAAAGAAGGAAAATCAAAGTGTGGGTGCTTCAGTCCTTCTTAGAAGGAGTAACAAAATACTCACTCGAGCAAACATGGAAACAAAGTGCGGAGCAGAGACTAGAGGAGGAAGCGTTCAGAGACTGCCCCACCTGGAAATCCATCCCATGTGCAGTCATCAAATTCAGACACTGTTGTGGATGCCAGAAAGCAGATGCCGACAGGAGCCTGATATAGCTGTTTGCTGAGAGGCTCTGCCACAGCCTGACATATATGGAGGTGGATGCTTGCAGCTAACCATTGAACTGATCACAGGGTTCCCAATGAGTTAGAGGGAAGACTAAAAGACCTGAAGGGGCTTGAGGCCCCATGGGGAGAGCAACAATACCAACCAACCAGAGCTCCCAGAATCTAAACTGCCAGGCTGGGAACATACATAGAGGGACCCATGGTTCTAGCTGTATATGTAGTGGAGGATGGTCTTGTTGGGCATCAGTGGGAGAGGATGTCCTTGGTCAAGAGAGAAAGAGAAAGAGAGAGAGAGAGAGAAAGAGAGAGAGAGAGAGAATTTAGATTTTATTAATATACTTAGAGAGGGTTGGGCTGGACATTCAGGGAAGTTGCAGCCAGACTTCAGAAACTTCTTTCTTAGTGAAGAGAATCTTAAGACTTCTGACACTGAATGAGACATGGATAAAAGTAAATTGTTCAACTTAAATCTCAGTCACTTTGAAATGCCATCTCATCCCAAAAACACACTCACAGAAACACTGAGACTGAACTTAACCAAGTGTCTGTGCATCCTGGTAGATTTGAGTTAATGTATAAAATTAACCATCATTTACTTTGGTTGGGTTTCATTTCTTCTTCATCTTCTTAGTCTTGTGTGTAGACAAATAGTACAAATACCTTAGACTTATTCTTGATACTTGATTTCAGACATCATATTGCTATCTTTCGGGACTAAAGCCACATCATTTTGTGATTAGTAGGTTGATCAGTGGTTAGGACTCTGTACACGGCCATAAATCTGGAACTAGGTCATTGTAACTCTGCTAAAGAAAGTATATTACAATTGATCACTGAGTCCTTATTATTCTGTGTTCAAATATTGGCTCTTCCATCAATGTACTTGAGTTAATATATTTGCATTTAGATTTTTTTTGTTTGTGAGGTCACAAATTTATGGAAAAATTATTTCTTAGTAACTGTTCTATTTCTGTTAAAAGACATCAGGACCAAGCTTTTAAAAGAAAGCATTTAATTAGGACTTTGCTTGCAGTTTCAGAGTGTTAGTCCACGACCATCATGGTGGGGAGCATAACAGCAGGCAGTCAGTAATGGTGTTGGAGCAGCAGTTAACATCTTACATAATGATCTGCAAGGGGGGGGGAGAGAGAGAGAGAGATTGAGAGAGAGAGAGAGAGAGAGAGAGAGAGAGAGAGAGAGAGAGAGAGAGAGAGAGAGACTAACTAGGATTATGCCTGGCATGGATTTTAAATCTCAAAGCCAACCTACAGTGATAAACCTCTTCTACCAAGAGCACACCTCCTAATCCTTCTTAAACAATTCCGTTCACCTGGAGCTAAAGAATCAAATTTATGAGTCTATAGGGGCCACATTTTCTGTCTGTAATTAAGACTTCAAATGCCAGGCATGGTGGCGCGTGCCTTTAATCCCAGCACTTGGAAAGCAGAGGCAGGTGGATTTCTGAGTTCGAGGCCAGCCTGGTCTACAGAGTGAGTTCCAGAACAGCCAGGGCTACACAGAGAAACCCTGTCTCAAAAAACCAAAAAAAAAAAAAAAAAAAAAAGACTTCAAGTATATTAATGTGTTCTTACCTGACATGGGCAATGTGTAGGGAGTGATTACTTGATGAAGATTAGATCATGGTAAAAGTTTTCTACTTTGTTTTGTAAGCAATTTAATGATTTTCTTAAATTAGAAAGGGAACTTCTATCATTGACTTAAGCAAATAATATTAAAAAATCTTGGGAGAAAGATGTAATCTTAGGTGAAGAAGTAATTATCAAATGTCAAAAGCCATTAAATGAGATCCATCTTCTACATGTTATAAAAAGTGTAATATATAACTCCTTCCCAACTTAGATTAGTATCAATTAATGTTTAAGCTTTAGCTCTTGTCAGTCAAAGGAGCTATGGAATAATATTTTGAAATTTTAATATACAAGCTGTTTGAAATCACTTGATATTTTAAATAGCAATCCAAAGCAGACTTTTTTTTGTTTTGTTTTGTTTTTTCTATTTCTCACATATGGGTCTGTTTTGGAGAATTTTGGATTTTTCTTGGTACATATATAATACATCTTGTTGGATCCAATTACATTTCCTTCCTGGGTTGCTCAAAATGCTTCACAAAAATAATTTTCCATATTTTTGACATTCACGTTAAATAAACAAGTACACTCCTTTATATAGCCTCACTAGGATGTAACATGCTGTGCACACTATTAGAAAAATTTCAAAAAATTGTTCAGAAGTTTACGTTTTCTCAAATTTTAAAAATACTTTCATAATGAAATTTCAAAATTGTAAAGTCCCAAAGAATTCTCTATAGGGTGACCCAGGAGGTTATGTTGTATGCCTATTTTTACATGTAGAGAAAGAAGTATTAACATGTAAATGCACACTGCAACTTTGTTGTTGTTGTTGTTGTTGAGACAGGGTTTCTCTGTGTAGCTCAGGCTGTCTTGGAACTCACTCTGTAGATCAGGCTGGCCTCGAACTCAGAAATCCACTTGCCTCTGTCTCCCAAGTGCTGGGATTAAAGGCATGCACCACCACTGCCTGACTGCACACTGCAACTTTTACCACTGCTCATTAACTTTATTTATTGATTTGCAACTTTTTATCCATTTTTAGAGAATTTTATAAGGTATATTTTTTAAAACCATATTTGCTCCTTTTCCCTATGTGGTGATTTAGCAACATTGCTACCTATCATAGTTAGGATTTCTAGTGCTCTGATAAACACTATAACCAATAGCAACTTGGGGAGGGAAAGGGTTTATTTCGGTTACACTTCTAAATCAAAGTTCATCATTGAAGGCAGTAGGGGCAGGCTCTCCAACAGAGCAGGAAACCGGAGGCAGGAGCTAATGCAGAGATCATAGAGGAGTGCTGCTTGAGGGCATGCTCCATCATTGCTTGCTCAGCCTGCTTTCTGATAGGAACAACAGCCTGGAAGTGGCACCACCCAGAGTAATCTGGCTCCTCCTACATTAGTCATCCATCAAGAAAATGTACCACAGCTGTGTCCACAGTTGAGGTCTTCTCTTTCCAAATGACTGAAGTTTGTTTCAAGTTGACATAAAACTAGCCAGCTTATTACCGTTAAAAACACTTTTTTGGGGGATGTCATTCATGGTTCTGACTTTAGAACTAGTTTATATAGCTTGGGGTTCTCTGTTCTGTCACCACACCTTGTGCATTTCCATCCTCATATCCCCCACAGTCCAGGCATTTAATCCTTTTTGGACAGACTGTATTTTCCTCATTTTAACCTTTCTTTGCAAATACAGAACTTATAGAGTGGATGTCTGCTGCATAATTATTCAGTGTTGTGCATGAAAATAAAATACAGTACAATCTTAAAAGCCAAATACTGCATATTATCTGGTAAAATGTTCTGTTATATAAAATAGCATTTTGACTTGAAATTTTGAGTAGAAAAATGTTATTTTTTCTACTAAATTATTTTTATTATTTAATATATAAATGTAAATATATATATGTAAATATAATTTTCAAAATTTAAAACACACACACATATTATATATATATAAAATTGATTGAGGCAGTTGTTTTATGGTTTTAAAGATATGAGATAAGCTATACAGATAAAGATTCTCTCATTGATACTTTGAATTTTCTAATCTCCTTTTCAAAAATCTCTTGGTTGCTTTACAAAGAACAAAATCACAGGAGAGGGAAGTGCCCACTGTGTTAGTTTATACACATCCAGACTGTGTGTTTCCTTGTCTTGGGTTCAGGGAGGCAATATCACAGCATGCCTCGGCATAAAACAAGCAAAGATAACAGGAATACACCAAACTAGAGTAGGTCAATTAAAAAAAACTTATTAACAAGCAATTACCGCTCAGTAGTTTTTACTTTGTGTGTTTGTGTACAGTATTCAGTAGAGTTAGCATGTCAGGCTGATTCTTCCTGAGGTGCTTTTACTGGAAATGTCCAAGGAACTTTGGAGAAGAATCAGAAACCACCATACAAAGAGGGCTCCACTTGTCTTGTGATAGAAATTTAAAATTTTTCTCATTGAAATGAGTCCTAGTTCTATCTTGGTTAAAGAAAAATAAGATCTCTTTATATCAATGAACCGAGACCTAAGCAGTAGCTCTGACAATGGCTGTAACAAAGTCAAGCACATTGTACCAGGGAACAAAGGCAACAACCTTATTAATAATGGGCCAGTCCTATGGAGAGCCTGGGTGGGTAAACTGCTGTCTGCAAGTAGACTGTTCATTCATGTGAAATAAATGAACACTTCCTGGGCACCAGGGTACGATTAGGTGCATTGAAACAACTTATTTACTGTGGGCATCCTGGTGCCCTTGCATTCTCCACATCACTGTAGGATTGGACCTGGTAAAATCACATGCTACCAACAAGGCAGACCTTACAAATTTTAGGCAGTAGCTCAGTGAAGTGGCAGAGATCCAGGGCAGTTAAATCAGCTGGGCACTCCTATAAATGTAGTGAAATTTTCATCCTTAGTTTCTGTGAGGCAGAAAAATTAGAGCACACCAACAACACTTATAATCCCCAATGAAAAATTGGCCAGGTCTGTTTTTTTTTTTTTTTTCTGTGTTAAATGATTTTTTTTTCAGGCTTATTTCTTGCTCATTCAGAGAAAAGAAAAGCAAATCAATCTTTTCTTCATTTTTTGAATCAAAATTCAGGGATGAACTTACGTATCTTATTTTTCATCACAGGCTACCTAAGAGTTAAGAGGAGAGAACAAAACCAAAAAACAATAATTCATAGTTAGAATAATGGCAAGGTAAAATGACAGATTAAATCAGTTGTGGGAGAAATAAATGCTTCTTTAATTGTTCATTTGGATAGCTACATAGTATCAATGTTATTTGTGATGTTTTGTTCTCTTTTAAAAAATAATATTTCTTATAAGAAAATAAAGGACAATTTGGCATTCTCAAGATCAAAGAATTAGAATAGTTTACTGAGTAATTTAGTTATTATTATAATTTCAAATATTATTATTTATTAATGTTCCATAGAGTTTAACTATCTGGAACAACAGAAATGAAGGTGGCAGTGAGTAATCGCCAGTAGTAAAGGGTAGCAAGACAAAAATGAGATAGTCAGTTAGTGGTATTCAAGTGTGACCTGCAACACAGCTTCCAGAAGCATGTGTGAGTGCTGGGCCTTCACTGGCCTGTTTTGTATAAAATGATAGCTGTAAGAGAAATCAAGCAAAAATACTTTTTACATTACAATGGTTAAAATAAAGAAATGGATGTAGGAGGAGGGTAGGGTAGTGTCTGCAAATATGTGGATACCAGTCTACAGAAACTGACTTATCAGGATTGCGTGCAGAAGGGGAAATGAGAGGGCTGCTCAGGAAAAGACCACATCATGGCTACAGCCAAAAACCTGTTGCAGTGAAAACCAAACACTAACCTTTATTCACCCCTTTATCTTTTAACTGAGAGCAAACTATGTTTCCTTCATTGCATGCTCAAAAAAGCTGGATGCATCTGAGCTTTAGGAAAGTGGAAAATTTTATTGAACAAACTGTTTAACAAAAAGTAAGAATACTATTAGATCCGGAAAATAACACTAGCATAATAAAAATGTCTTTTCCAATCCAAAAGGCTCACTGAATCCCAAGGTTTTATATGTGTATGTGTATGAATATAGGGTCTGTATTACAAACAAATTTGTATCATTATTAAATGATGTTATTTATTCAGTGATTTCTCTTTGGATGAGAAAAACTCAATCATTTATTCTGTTCATCCTTGAAAGACAGTTGAAGCCACACTTATTAAAGGATGCAGGCTGAAATGCAAAAGAGTGAGCATGCAATTCCTTTACTTCTGTAAACCCTAGAGCAGTGGGAGCAATCATCACGATTGCTGCTGAGTATGAGTTACGCTAATTTCTGCCATCAACAAATCTGATTAAATTCAAAGAGGGTAAACATTTTTTTCTAACTTGTAGCATTCTCAATGTTTAGAAACAGAAAATTTGTCAACTTGGAGTAGGTTTCTCTATCAAGAAATTCAGAGAACATCTTTAAAAAGAAAACCTCCCAAGGAAACATCCATTTTTTTGTCTTTCCTTTCATTCTGGGTAGAGTGTGATGCTAATTATGTGCTCCGCATCACACAGTTTTGTTGTTGCTCAGATGTAACGGTTAGTCTTCTTATTCACAGGCATGAGTTCATCTAATCCATCCAAGTCATTTAAGCATTTAATACCAGTGCCAAAACATCTGGTCTGGAAAGTTCAAAACAAAACAGAACAGCTTAGATACTTGTTCAATCTAAACAAATTGGTTAAACATTTTATTTTATTTTATGAAAGTAAATGAATAAATTATTTTAGCAACATTTCAGTTACACATTTTTCTTCCCCCCCCCTCAAATCCTTAACCCCACCAATACGCTGCTCAGTTAGTGTTCACTTGGAAAAACAGTGTACTGAATTCATGTGTCCAGAATATTGCAACATGTGTTGATATTCAGTAAGAGGTTGCTGTGAGATTCTCTCAGAGGTACTTGGCTGAGGCTGGATGTGATGGTTTCTGGACTGTAAATGAGTCTTGGCGAGCCTTTCTATGACCCTGTAGAAAACATAGAGGAAATCTATCAGTTAAATGTTTTCAAGTTATATCTATGTATCATTTAATTTAGCCTTTGAAACCCACCAGTGATATAATGAATGTAGAATCCTTTTGTTCACATGTGTTAGAATGTAAAAGGCCAGAATTTGGGGTTGTAACTTGGAAAAAGGTAAAAACAAATATACTTTAAAATAGTCTTGGAAAAGTAATATTGAGTTAATTTACTTGGTAGGTTAGAAAAATAGTAGTTTATCATTTTAGAATCAACATCAAAAGCAGATATCACCATCTTATAAAATAAACATGCAAGGAAAGGGCAACACTCACATTAGCTGCAAACTGAGTCTGCAACCAATGCAGTATGATGATAAGAAAGACTCAGTATGGTGTGATGTATAATCGAAGCCATTAGCCATATGGTGCCGTGTGAAGAGGGTCTCGTGGCTAAATAACAGATGTATCTTATATGGTTTATTAAATAGTTATGCAATGGGAAGTAACACTTTCTTAATTATTGGCTGTTTTGAAATATTTTTTGTTAATGTAGCTGCATTTACTGGGTTGAAGGACGTGCGCTCGGTGAGATCTGCATGATCATGTGTAGAATAGAAATTAGCTGCAATAGTGAAGTTTTCAGAGTGTTTCACTGAGGTGTACCACAGAGCATTTAGAAACACAGGGCACATTCCTTTCAGAGTTGCTTTCTACCTGCCGCCTGTCAGTGCAAACATTGCTCAGTATAGAAAATGTGCTATTTTTCATGTATCTTCCACAATCAACACAAGCCAAAAAAAAGCAAGTAAAATATTCGGAGACTTTGTTATGTTATGGTGTGCAGACTATTTAGATCCTTACCCCCTAACCCCACCCCTTACCCCCCAAAGCTGCCAACATTACTTGGGCATATTTCTGTTTGTAGAAAAATACCTTTTAAGGAATTTATTTCATTTGCTCATTTTCCTCCAGCCTGTATGTCTGCCTGGTGGCTTATACTTTATTAATCCATTAGACTATTCTGGTCTACACTAGATATTACTCTCTAGTTTAGTGTGCTGGTTCTGCAATTGAGCTCGTTAGAGGACAGGCAACAGTATCATAGGTAATGCAGTAAAGTGGGTATGATTGTGACATCCTTGCTGTGGGACCACAGGGCAGCTGCAGCTGCCACTAAGGGAGTGTTTTGGTGTGATGAAGCATACTAGAACCACAGTGTACCTGTACAAAGTCATTTTCTTAGCTAATAGAGTTATTGTTTCTTTGAAAATGGATCATATGCAATATTATTTGGATGACAGAATTTTGAAATTTGATACAAAACATTATGGATGATATTTATAGGCTAAAAAAGTAAAATGAATCAAGGACAATATTAACATTGCAAGCAGTATCTATAGATCTTCTGAAAAGTTGCAATGTTGTTTCTCTATGGCTATACATAAAGGCTGAAATATCATTCTTATGAGCTGATTTGTTTCATAACAGAACTGCTTTTATTTTTTAATGTTTTGATTCAAAATAATTTCAATATGTTTGCAATACTGATGGGTTTGCTTTATTTCATCACTGAATGGCAGAAATCTTTAATAGATAATTTGCTATTTTTATGATGTTTTCCCATCACTGAGTGAGAGGAACACTCCAGATGGAAAAAACAAACAAACAAACAACAACAACAGAAAACCCCTCAAACCTTAGTCCCTAAGTAAGACCAACACTGAAAAGAACCTTTGGAGAGCAGCCCAAACTACCTCAGTAGACGGGCAGCCCAAGAGGAAAAACAATGTGTTGTTTATGCCATTGAAATTCTTGGAGCTATTCATCATTGTTTGCTGGTTAAAAATAGATCACAAGATTTATGATGGTCACAGATTACTTGTTCTAGGATGAATTTAACTCATTCAACAGCATTTAAAATAATCTCCTACACAAAATGTTAGGCAAAGCAGAATATTCTAAAGCTTTCTGCCCCAAATGAGACCCTCCATGCCTTAACATGCTATTTGTGATCTCTTTTGCTTTTGGACTCAATGGGAGCTGGGTTATTTGTAATCCTTTCTTGCATTGTTTCTGGTCATGAGGTTCCTGGTTGGTATATACAAGAAGGTTTATAAATGTCATTTTCATGTGTTGGAATAAAGTGTTGGAAAACATATCATTCTATGTTGTGATGGAAAGTATGTAAGTGTGTGTGTGAAGACAAAAGTTATGACAATGCAGGTTACATAAAGCATTTAAGAAGAAAAAGCAAGTGATATTTAATAGTATACATTTCTATAAATTCATCATATTTACTAAGTACGTGCTAGTTTCTCTTGATATTTGGTTTACTGTACTGATTCCCAAAGATAGATTGTTGAGATTCCTACTTTTAAAATTATTCATGGTGGTACACACTCCTTTTTAATTCTATTACTTTGGAGACTTGGGGAGGGGATTGTGTGTTTCAGGCTAGCTTTGGAGATTTTCTGTATTAAAAGATAGAAAAAGGAAAGAGAAAATAAAATCAAGGTCCTAGTATTTAAAGTATTTATTTTATTATATAAAATATACAAAGTATATATATGTATAATAGTGTATATTAAAGTATTAAAGAAATTTTTAAATGATTTGAGTTCAACATTATACAAAAAGCACTTGTTTATACTATTATTAAAGGTGCTATGAGTTTTGCTTGCCTGGTTTCTTTAGTATAGCATGGGTCTTCAATCCTATATAAAAACAGATTGAGTTGAGATCATTTTCCAAATTAACATTTTCCCCAAGTGTATATATAACACATAAGAATTTGGAAGGAGAGTGGGAGGAGGGGCTATCTCTGACTCTTTCACCTGCTTTAGGGATCTGTTCCTTCTACTGGGTTGCCTTGTTCAGCCTCAATATGATAGAAGGTGCCTAGTCTTAATGCAACTTGATATGCAATGATGGGTTGATATCCATGGGAAACCTGCCCTTTTCTGAAGAGAAAAGGAGGAGTTGATGGGGTGGAGCATAGTGGGATGGAGGGTGAGGGACTGAGAGAAGAGGAGGGAGAAGAAACTGAGGTTGGGATATAAAAAAGAAAGAGGAAAGGAAGTAAGGAGAGAGAAAACAAATGTATATATAGTAAAAGTGATTTGAAGTTTAAAACAAAGAACTTAGAAGGAGGCAAGTTATTTTGATATACAAATTTTTCTTTATGTGGGATCAGGTTGAGTTAAGTAAAGGCTAAAATTTGTCAAGTAGAGTTTTAGTCTTATGGGAAACATTTAATTTTCTAGAACTTTGTATTATGATATTAATTATATATTTAATGATTTCTTAGGAGAAAGCCAGTGTCACTGGTAGACATTTGTGTTTGAGTATGAAGCTCAGTTTTTAGGCATATGCTTTGCTTCAGCAAAGCCTTGTTAGTTACTGTGCTCATTCACAGTATACTTCCTTTGACTGTCAAGAAACATGTTCATCATCTGCAAAACTGGTTGCGCCAAAATTCAAACGCACATTTTTTTTTTGTGTCTATAATGTATGATTAGTCTAGATTTGAAACTAGTTGGTTGTTACCAGGGCTCTAATCTCCAAAGTGTTCTGAGAGAGTGTACAAGTAGAACCTAAAATTCTGTGAGGTTTGACTCAGGATCATATACCCAGCAACAAGTATCACAAGCATAACATTTCTCATTCTGTCTGTTAATACATTGAGTCATCTCTTATTTGTTGATCAACATTCTTGGAAGAAGCTCGAGTTTGCTCCTCTCTAGTGTGATATGATTTCAAGTCATTTAAAATAATACTGTCATTCAGAATGAGATATGACATTAAATATTTTGTATTTCTTATCGGCATATATAAAAGCTTTTGATTCCATACTTTCTGCTGAACCTTAAATTTCCATTCATGTGTTTCTGCTGAATATCAAAACTATTAGATAACAGATGTCTATAAATTCTTTCCTATTCTAAAGAATAGCATATATATGTATATGTATATGTATATATATGTATATATATTTACATTTCCTGAGAATAGATCATATATATATGTATATATATATAAATATATATACATATATATACATATGTATATATGTATATATATATGCAATCTTGCATTTTCTGAGAATAGATCTTTTAATTAGAACAGAAGTGTGAAACTTGGTGTGGTGCACAGTTTATTCACAAACACAATTATGTTAAAATCAGAAATAAGGAGAAATGTAATTGTTAAAAAAAAAAGCCCAAAGTTCATACTGTCACATAAAGCTTCACCTAATGGCTAATAGATGTTTACATCCTGAGTCTTTCTCCCCATTATAAACAGCCTGATTTCCATTGATGAAAGCAGCTGGTGAGGACTGCTGATCCAGGTATTTTATTTTGTCAGGCATTGCTAGCTGCGCTGCTGCTTTCATTTTCGCCAGCATTTGTAGTGTAAATGAGGAGCAACCTATTGTAAAATAATGCTAAGAAGATCAAAGAAAGCAATCCCAACTACCACACTAAAATCATTCCAGGAAAATGTTTTTGATTGTGGTTAATAATGTAATCAAGCAAGAAACCTGTCTAGAAGTTGCAGTTACTGCAGAATTACTGTTAATGTCACACAGAAACATAATTGATAATAATATGGCAAGAAAGTTATAAACAGATGAAGACAAGGGGCCAATAAAATATTTACAAAGAGCCATATAGTTTTGATTGAAGTACTACATATATTTTCTTAGACAAACCAACCAGTATTGCAACTGAAGATTTAGAATTAAGGCAGGAGGAGGGAAGCATAAAAGAAAGAAAACCAAGGGGATTGTTTCAAAAAAAAAAAAAAAAAAGAAAGAAAGAAAGAAAGAAAGAAAGAAGGACCCCCAAAAAACCCTTTCTGATTTTATTCTTTAAAGACCAATTACTTTTTTTGTCCTCTGTGGGTGAAAATAATTCTTAATAGCAAAATCATTGGAAGACTTTTCTGATTCATTTTATATTTAGCAGATTACAGCTTTAGTCATCAGCAGGAAAGAGCCTCACAAACTGACAGACCTGAAATCATGTCCTTTGATTGTAATTGACAGAAAAAGCATTTAAGGGAAAGAAAAAAAATATTTTATTCATCTTTGATTACACTGTGATGTGATTTGGTGACATAATACAGCTGGGAAGTGAGGCAAGGAAGGCAGTAATTCCTGCTCGAGGATTTGACATGATGTAGCCCTTTAGTCATCTTCATGCCAACGCCTCCAGCTACAATAGTTGCCTTGATGGCGCTAGACAAATAGATATACAGACTGTTAGAATTTAAAAGGCAAACAGCTCTAAAATAACATTTCTTAAGGCAATATATTTCAGCTTTAAATGCTTGACAACTACACATTTGACTGGACCTAAAATTAAATCTATTCAACTTAAACATTTTGTAGTATAAAACTACACCCATTTAAGCAACGCTTTCCTAAAATAATAGAAAATAAATGGTTTATACATAATAGCTCTTTGAAGAGATGAATTTTAAAGAAATAATTTGTCAGTTCCTGTGAGTGTATATGTTAACCCAGCGTAGGAGTTGAGCTTTATTTTTATATTTGGTTTAAGACTTCTCTTTACCCTCTACCCTGCTTAATTTACTTTTCAGGTCAGCTGTTATAATTTATAATATTTGATAAAATAGATTTATACACGTAAGACTCAAGCAATGTCACAATGATTGGAAAACACAGAGAAGATCATGTCCAGGTCCTTTTCAAGTATTTAGTTTACCAAACGGATTTAGATTCAACAGTTTGAATAGTAACCTTGGTGTTTTATATCATCAATATCACAGTGGAAATACTTTCTCTGTGATTTTTTTACAAATAACTTAAAGATCTGAAATGTAAAGACCTTAATAAAATAAGGAAATATTTATGTTTTAGGATGAAACAAAAATGTCAGAGAATGTGTAAAATAAACAGCTCATATACAATTAAGTTTCTAAATTTTTTAAACCAACTATCTGGAGTTTGTGTGTGTGTGTGTGTATATATATATATATATATATATATACCATGTTTTACTATATATATCATATATATATGATATATATATATTATATATAACACAAAGAGACAATAAAATATGTTATTTAGTTATCTAGAAGATCTGGAAGTCACAGGAGTGTACATTAGTCTTTTTGTGCTACCAAGAGAATTAAATATCTACTCAGGAATGACTTATTAATGACTTTACAGTTTTCAAGAGAAGATTATGAATTGTCACACACAATGGTATTTATATATGTAAATCAACTATATGAAGGTGCAAGTTAATTGTGTCTAGAAATGTCAGACTAATTATATACTCTTACGCTATATTTATTTGAATGCCCCTAATGCTGTTTAAAACTAAAAATTTCAATTTAAAGAAGGCTGTTGTAATTACCACAGAGAGAGAGCCTGTAATTCATACTTTCGAGTGTCAGGTATATCTCATCTCTGCTAACGCGATTGTGATCCAGCATACTATTCAGTCTTCCATGAAAAGCCTGTCCAGAGGACTTCCGGCTTAGCTCCAAGATTTGGAGTGAGTTTTATCTGTGAGTGAGTTTGTGCGCATATGCTGCCTTAGAATAGTTACAAATATCTCTTATCACATTTAAAATTGGTTTGAAGTTATAAAAGCAAAAATGGAAGCCATTCCCTTGCCAATCGAGTTATACTTCATTCTAGGCTAACAGTTGTTTGTCACAAGAGATAAATCATCTCTCTCCCTCATCTTCCTCCTCTACTCCTCCTTGCTGCTTCTGCCTTTCTAGTTTGGTGTATTTCTTCCCATTTGGTTGTTGGGACCAGTTTTTCAAGATGTAATTGCTATACATATAGCATCAGTTCACATTGCATGTCAGACAAGATGATTATAATCTAAATGATTGTCATTCCCTTAACATTCGTTTGTGTCTATGCATATATAAAGGGAATGTTTGTGCTTCCAAATATTTTGTAAACAGAGAATGAGAAGAGTAATATATTTATTTTGCAATTCCATTATTTGATTTTAGCTGGCTTAATTTTATTTTTCATTAAGAGTCGATGATTCTGCTAAACTATTCAAAAATTTCTTTTTCCTTCCTTCCTTCTTCTTCCTCCTTCCTTCCTTCCTTCCTTCCTTCCTTCCTTCCTTCCTTTCTTTCTTTCTTTCTTTCTTTCTTCTTTGGGTGTCAATCTCGATTTTTCGGGATTTTTATTGAACTTAGTTAATGTCATGAAGTATTTGAGCCACAGAAGGTACAAACTCAGACTGTTTACCATATTCATTGAAGATAGTACTTGGGGAGTTTGTATAGAAAGCATTTACCTAAATTCATAATCCACAAAGTAGTTACTTATGCTGTAAAAGCATTTTGTTTTGTGTGTGTGTGTGTGTGTGTGTGTGTGTGTGTGGCTTAAATAACCATTCTCATTACTTAAGAGTATTGTTTAAAAAAACCTATCTTCATTTTGCAAGGGCACTTAAGTAAAAAATAGTAAATTTTAATTGAAAAATAGATTCTTCTCTCATACTATATATCCTCACCATAATGGACATAGTTCAACAAGTGTCTTTCTGGTTGAATGGAATGTCTTTTGTGTCTATGGCCAAGAGTGATATACTTGGGTCTTGAGGTAGAGCTATCCCCAATTTTCTCAACTATTACTATATTGATTTCCATAGTAGCTGTACAATTTTAGACTCCCACCAGCAATATAGGAGTGTTCTCCTTGCTCCACATCCTCACCAGCCTGAGCTGTCACTTTTGTTATTAATCTAAGCAATTCTGACACTACTACAGCTTAAATCACATATTGAGTTCTATGCACCAATAGTAGGAAACTTCAATATCTCACTCTTACCAATGGGATAGAAATTAAACAGAGAAATACTAGAGCTAGCAGGCACTATTCAAATGGAACTAACAAATATTTACAAAACAATTTACCCAAACACAAAAGAATATGTACTTCATGAAACTTTCTCCAAAATTAACCACATAATCAGACACGAAGTCACAACAGATATAAGAAAACTGAAATAACTCCCAGCATTCTGTCAGATCATCACAGATTAAAGTTATATATAAACAAGAACAGAAACAACAGAAAGCTTATAAACCCATGAAAACTTAAAGATTTCTATTAAATGAAAAATGGGCCAAGACAGAAATAGAAATAAAAGAATTTCTAAAATTCAAGGAAAATGAATATACAATATACTCAGCCTTATGGGATACAATGAAGGTGATGGTAAGACGACAGTTCATAGAACTAAGTGCTTAGATTAAAAAAAATAAGTAATGAAATCCAAGAGTAGTAGATAGGAAAAAATAATAAAACAGAGGTCTGAAATTAATAAAATAGAAACAAAGGGAGCAATGCAAAGAATCAATTAAAAAGTTGATTCTTTAAGAAAATCAATAAGATAAACAAACCCTTATCCAAAGTAAGTAAAACATAGAGAGAATATCCAAAGTAACAAAATCAGAAGTGAAAGGGGTGGGGCTAACCTACATACCAAGGAAATCAAGAAAATCACAAGGACAGACTTTAAAAAATCTGTACTTTGTAAATTGGAAAATCTAAAAGAAATGGATAATTTTCTTGATAGGTATGACTTACCAAAGTTAAACTCAATATTAGATAAATAATTTAAATAAATTTATAAACTCCTAGTGAAAAAGAAGCAGTTATTAAAATCTGACAACAAAAAGAACAACAAACAAAAACCCAAAAAACCAAAGCAACAACTACTACTATTACTACTATTACTACTACTATGAAAACGTTCCTCTCAAAACAAAAACCCAGGGCAACATGGTTTTAGCGTGGAATTCTACCAGACTTTCAAGGAAGATGCAATGCCAATACTCCTCAAATTATTCCACAAATTACAAAAAGAAGAAACACTGCCTGATTCATTTTATGAGGCCAAGGTTACACTGATATCCAATTATAGACCAATTTCCTTTATGAACATAGATGCAAAATACTATTCTATTGAATAGAAAAAAATTCAATAGAATACTTGCAACTCAAACTGAAGAACACATCAAAAGGACCATCCGCCATGATCAAGTAAGCTTCATCCCAGAGAAGCAAGCGTGGTTTGTCCAACATATGAACATTAGTAAATGTAATCCATCATATATATAAACTGAAAGAAAAAGTCTACATGATCATCTCATTAGATGCCCAAAAAGCCTTTATGAAAGTATTTTATTGTCATTTACAAAGCAACAATAAAAAGTAAAATTTTAGAAAAATATTAAAACTTTATTGAGTAATTTGCATACTTTTTCACATATCTTTAATTCTTATGGATAGAACAATATGTAAATTAAGAAAAAATGATGTAACATCTTGTATAATGTTTAGTCTTCCAATTTTTATTAATACTTAAAATATTAGGTAGAATTTTAATGCTTTTTGGTTTTCATTTTGTAATTAATATGTAAACATGTTTTGCCTAGGAATTTTTTTCCACTATAGAACTCACCTTTCTAAATAAGAGTATATATATATATATATATATATATATATATATATATATATATATGCTCACTGAGTCTTATCTTCTTATCTACATTAGGTAACTCTTTTTCAAAGGTTTTTAAACTTCCGGGAATGCTAAAAACAATGCCTTGCCTAATAAGCATTGACTATGAGTGGTCAATACTTGGTGCTTAAATTTTATAACTTAAAATCCCTTAAAGTAATAATTATCATATCTACAATTATATTATTATAATTACCTATCATTACCATTGTAAATTAAAAACTAACACTACTATTTATTAAGTAAGCTTATGTGAGTACAAAATTTATAATGAGATTTTTATTTTAACTGAACTTTTAAGTAAGAAAAAGTGTACTTACCAGTACTCATTTAAACCTATGTAAGTGAGAGGACTCAGTAGGTAAAATGTCTGATAAGGTGATGTCCATTCCTAGAACCCATGGTGGAAGGAAAGACTGTGCTTCTGTTCTGCTCTGCTCTGTTCTGCTCTGCTCTATTCTTTTCTGTTTTGTTCTCTTTCTCTCCCTCTTTCTCTCTCTTCCTCTCTTCTCCCTCCCCTCCCTCTCCTTCTTCTTCTTTCTTCCTCTCTCACAAACACACACGAATAATCATAACTAAAATAAAAATAAATTTAAATTTTGTATATTTATATTCTAATGATTATTCCACGCAGAATGAAATACACGATCCAGAAGTTCCAGGCTTTACTCAGTTTAGAAACATTAATCTATCCAACAAATTACCTTGTCCTGTTTACTTTCCAGGTAATTACATATAAATTTTTGGCAGATAATAAAATAATATTATTATTTGAAAAGCTGATTCTCACCTTGAAATCTGGAATAAGTATATCTGTTATGATGTTGTTCTTAATGGTGTATTATTTGAAAATGTATGGTATTTTAAATACATTAAATGTTACCTAAAGTGTCACTCCCATTATATTTCTGGAAAAGTTAAGGGAATAATACATCAATTTTTCTTTGAAACACTGCAAGAAGTATGCTGCTGGAGATAGATGGTATTTCAAAACTGAGAAGATAGTGCATAAGACTAGCCAAATTACTTATTGCTTTATGTATGTTGATGTGAAGATAGGTTTCAATCCATCTGGAGAACAGTATTGTTATTTGTCTCAGATGCATTCAGTTTCATGATTGTTTTCTTTCTAAATATACATGATTCTGTGCAAGGTTACCAATACAGTCAGGGTCCCATGACATTTGGCAAAAAGTAAGTTGTCTTAACTCTCCATCACTATCCATTCTTATATTAACCTAATAGTGACATAATATTGTAGCACATTATAAAGTTATATATGTTTATACTTTCAAGTTACTATATTTTCTATGTCAGTGGTATATTTTTAGGCTATGCTACAAATGGAAAAACTGAGTTAAGATTACAAAAAAAAATCAAATCCTTAAAATTACCATTTGAATGAAAAGCAATTTTGGGGATAATTATAGTTCACATTCTACATTCAATGCATTTTGATATATGGCTAATTACACCTAGTAATATCCTTTAGTTGAATTTTTGTTAACAACAATAACAATTTATTGCAAAATTAATTCTTTGGTACAATTTAATATTTAGCAATGTGAAGTCAAAGTGAATTGATTTCACTTCAGACCACTTGTGTTCTGGTTTCCCCTGTTCATGTTCTAATTGGTTATTACAGGTCACTTTAGAACTTAGTTTAAAAATAAATTAAATTGGTTGCAAGGTGCATTTAGTAGAAATAGCTTGATATTTTCAGCTCATGGGGCTTTATTTAAATAAAAAACGGTGAAGTAATGCAATCATCTTTGGTTATAAAAGTGATGGATGAATTGAAAACATTTTTGAATCAGGTCAATGGCACTGATGATTAGTACATTGTTAATCAAGTTCCTCAGATTGCTATCAAACGCTTTAGCTCTTTTGCTCAGGCTGGTGAGAGGATCATGAATATTAAAGAGATTCAAATGGATGTGCTCTCATGTAATATGGAGTATTACAAATGAAAAGACTAAACGAGTACAGACTGGCGCTGTATGGACTCAAATATCTCTTAAGTAAAAGAAATGCCTAATCAACTTCTTTGCTCAGACATAGCAGCGAAAGGCAAATTTTTCCTTTCCCTTTTCTTTTCATTTCCCCCTTTTCATTTTTTTTTTTTGGTAAACTAAGTTTTAAATACACTGACAAACCAGTAGATGTGGTTCACGAAAAGAATTATTTTTAAATTAGAGATTTAAAATTGAATGGGTTCAACCTTTGGACATTGTGATATATCAACACCTTTAAAATTCACACACGAGAACTATTACAAAAAAATAATAATTTCTAGAGCTGGAAGTTGGCTTAGTTTGTAAAGTCCTTGCCACAACAAGTGGAGACCAAAGTTTGATTCCAGCACCTATGTTAAAACAACAATGAAAACAATAACAAAAATACAACAACACTCTACATTGAGAACATCTGTAATTCCCATACTGGCAAGGCAGATACAAGGTGAATCTTGGGGCATGCTGGCCAGACAGCCTACATGAATCAGTAAACTCCATATTTAGTAAGATTCTGTCTCAATATTAAGAAGGCGAGTGACTGGGAAGATACCTGACATGTTCTCAGGCCTCTACAAACATATACACACATGTGCACATGCACAAACATGGCCACACATGTATATGTATTCACATATGCACACAAAAATAATAATTTCAAAAACATCTCAAAATGTTTTGAATAAACTTATGATTTTTGTATTGGACCTCATTTGTAGCTGTCATGGGGCACACTGGTGCAAGCGATAGGTTGATGTGTCAGAAAAGTCTGTCCAGAAAATAAAATGTTTCACCATTAAAAAAAATTACAGTACAATGCATTTATGTGGTTTAAATCGCAGCATGTGTTAGAGTCAAAGAATGAACGTTGTGTTAAGAAAGTACATCTCTAAAGAGTCATATGATGTTTAGCACTTTATATGTCCTGTTACAATTTTTGGCATTATACACATGGTAGTGTATATTAAAAGCTTGTATATTTTTAACTTATTACTAAGTAAAGTTTTGATTTTTTTGAACATAAAGATTAACTATAGGTAACTCTAAATGTTTAATTTGGGGTTTATATACTTCTCTAATCTATCATCATCATCATCATCATCATCATCATCATCATCACTACCACCACCACCACCACCACGATCATTTTGGTTTTTTTGAGACAGGATTGCACTGTGTATCCCTGACTGTCTTGGAACTTGCTTTGTAGACTGGGCTGTTCTAGAACTCAGTAATCTTGCTTCTGCCTCCTGAGTCCTGAGATTAAAGTTATGTTCCACCAGGCCTGGTAAAATCTTTATAAATGACATATCCTCTTCAAAATAGTAAATGGTAAGACCAAGATTAAAGTTAAAATAGTTTAATTTAGAATCCAATCTAAATTTGCTCTTAATAGTTAACTACCACGAATCGGACCAAAACAAAATGTAACTTTTCATTACGATACCTGCTCTTAAGAAAAGCATTCATTGCTGGTGGGATTTCAAGCTGTTGCAATCATTCTGGAAATCAGTCTGGCAGTTCCTCAGAAAATTGGACGTAGTATTACCTGAGGACACAGCTACACCGCTACTGGGCATACTCAGAAGATGTTCCAACATGTAATAAGGACACATACTCCACTATGTTCATAGCAGCCATATTTATAATAACCAAAGCTGGAAACAACTCAGATGTCCCTCAACAGAGGAATGGATATAGAAAATGTGGTACATTTGCACAATGGAATACTACTCAGCTATTAAAAATAATGACTTCATGAAATTCACAGGCAAATGGATGGATCTAGAAAAATCATCCTGAGTGAGGTAACTCGGTCACAAAAGATCACACATAGTATGTACTCACTGATAAGTGGATACTAGGCAAAGAGCGTGGAATACCCACGATACAACTCATGGACCACATGAAGCTCAAGAGGAAGGAAAACCAAAGAGTGGATACTTCAGTCCTACTTAGAAGGGGGAACAAAATAATCAAGGAAAGTAGAGGGTAGGAAGGACTTGGGAGGAAAAGAAGAGGGGGAGGGGAAAAAGAGGGGAAGAATCAGGTATGGGAGGAGATGGAGGAGATGTACAGAGGGTCAGCAAATTGAACAGAGGTGTGTAGCAATGGGGGGTGGGGAACTGGGGGTAGCAACCAGAAAGTCCCAGATGCCAGGAAAGCAAGAGCCTCTCAGGACTCCATGGAGATGACATTAGTTGAAATATCCCACAAAAGGGAAGGAGCACCTGTTGAGATCATATCCTGGTTGAGGGATGGGGCCACCAACCCATCTCCAAAATTTAAACCCAGAATTGCTCCTGTCTAAAGGAAATACAGGGACAAAGAGTGGGGCAAAAACTGAAAGAAAGGTCATCCAGAGAGTATCTCACTTGGGTTCCATCCCACATGCACCCAAGAAACCCAGACACTATTGTGGATGCCAAGAAGTGCTTGCTGATAGAAGCCTGATTCAGCTGTCTCCTGAGAGGCTGTGCCAGATCCTGACCAATACAGATGTGGATGCTCATAGCCAACCATTGGACTGAGCATAGGGACCCCAATGCAGGAGTTAGGGGAAGGACTGAAGGATGCTTATTTGGCATCAATGGGAGGGGGGGCCCTTGGTCCTATGAAGGCTTGGTGCCCCAGTGTAGGGGAATGCTAGAGTGGTGAGGTGGGAGCAGGTAGGTGGGTGGGGGAGCACCCTCATAGAATCAGGGTAAGGGGTATGGAATAGGGGGTTTTCAGAGGAGAAGCTGAGAAAGGAGATAACATTTGAAATGCAAATAAATAAAAAATCCAATTTATTTTAAAAAGAAAAAAAAAGAGCTGATTAAAAAAATAAAATCATTCAACTTTAAGAATTTATATAATAGCTGGGTAGTGGTAGCTCATGCCTTTAGTCCTAGCAACTGGGAGGCAGAAGCAGGTGATTCTATGTGAGTTTGTGGCCATCTGGTTTACAGAATGAGTTATAGGATACCCATAGCTATACACTGAGAAACGCTGTCTCAAAACACACACACACACACACAGAGTGAGTGAGAGAGAGAGAGAGAGAGAGAGAGAGAGAGAGAGAGAAGAAATAATGTAATTGTAGAACAATTTTTAACCCAGCAACATGGCTGCTCTGGCAAGGGATCACATCCAAAGACCTTCAAGGTCTGTGCTGGATTGATACACTTTAATCATTCTGGCTAGAATACGAACACACCCTTAGTACACATCTTTTATTCCAAAGAGTAGAAGTAAGGTTAATTTGTTGAAGGAAGTATCCAGGTTTGAAAGTGATGTTTAACTGAAGAGCAGGCAAATTGATTAATCAAAGATTTGACATAATGAGTCTGAAACAGGATATGTCCACTGGAGAAGCTTCTTAAGAGCAATTCAGTGAGTGCAGTTCAGTTAGTGCAGCTGAGTTCAGTTCAGTTTGGTTCAGTTCTATCAGTGCAGTTCAGTTCATGGAATTCAGAAGCAGTTTTCCAAGCAGAGCAATGCAGTCAGAAGCCGAGAGAAGCCAGTTTGAATCAGTCAACTTGGAGAGGCATTTGGGCCAGAAGAGCTGAGTTGAACCAGACAAACAGAGTTCAGAAAGAACTAGAAAAGGTGAGCTTATTCATCAGTTAGTCTCCAAGACGACAATTACATCTGGTGAATAAAAGTTACATTTATATGTAATAGAAAGACTAATAATGATGGTAGTAAATTTAAAAAGATTTTAGTAAGAAAGTACAATTTAAATAAAAACTTGAAGATGACATAGAAGTTAGGAATGTTGCAGAGCTTGTGTGAGAAACACAAGAACATAGATTTAAAAAAAAAAAAAAAAACAGAGAGCAAGTTAGAATATGCAAACAAATCTTGAAAACAGGGATGATAAAAGAATCTGGAATTTGTTAGGATCAGTTCATAAATACCATGGAAAGACTTGGAATTTTATCCTAACAGCAGGGGAACAAAATCCACTGGATGGTTTTAAAGCTAAGTTTAAATTATCAAATACATGTTTTTGTTTTCAAAGTTAAAGCTGATAAAGAATAGGTTGAAAATAACGAATGTTTGGAGATTAAAATCATTTGACAAGGCTTTACATTCCTACAAGTAAGAAATTCTTGTGATTTGACATAAATTGGCATTAGGCTAAATGGATGACAATGAACAGAATTAAATACAGCAATATATTAAAATAAAAATGAAAGAAGTTTACAATTAGTCACTGGGACTTGTGAAAGCAGCCATTGATAGTGACTTAGACCAGCCTGGGAGTGCTTAGGGAGGGACTCAAGGCTCCAGCTATATAGGCAAGGGAACTATATATAAGTGGGAGAAGAGATCCTTTGACCCATGAAGGCTGGTCGTCGTGGGGGGGGATACTCGAGGGTGGGGAGGTGAGGTACAGGGGAGGGTGGGTGGGGGTACACCAACATGGCGGCGGAAAGAGGGGGGAAGGGATAGTGAGTTACTGGGAGGGATTGGGGAAATGGGTAAGGAGAGAACATCTGAAATGTAAAAAATAAAAAATTTTACAATAAAAAAAAAAAAAAAAAAAGAATAACAAAATCAACCACTCCAAGATTTTTGCCATTGACTCAAAACTGGGTGAGTGGTAGTTTTATTGAGAAGCCAATAATACCAGAAGCAACAGATATAGATAGCTTAGTTTTAGCTGCCTTGTCTTAAAAAAAAAAATCATCAACCCCTGATGATTCTAAATTCTTAGCTGGGAAGATCAAAATGAGCTCTGAAGAGATATCTGATGGAAACACACACACACATGTGTGTGTGTGTGTGTGTGTGTGTATGTGTGTGTGTGTATATGTGTATGTATGTATATACATGTATACACATATACATACACATATACACATGCGTATGTATGTATATAATTCTGGACATTTAAATGTTTAAGGCATGTATCCTTAGTCATGTGTTTGTTTCTTTTTTCTGTAGTAGTGATTTTCTTAAGCATCCAGTTCTTTAAAACAATACAAGTGAGATACTATAAGTGGTAAGATAAATAGAGAACAGTCAATCTCTTTGAGATACTTTTTATATTTTAATTTAAAAAATAAAAGCATTTTGAGACAAGTTCTTGCTCTGGGGCCTAAACTGGTATCAAATTCTAGATCAAACTGCTTTGACTGTTTCAGCCTCTCCAATCCCAGAGTTACCTTTCCTTCTTGCCTACTACAATTCACTTAGCTCTCACCAACTTAGAGTGTATTGATTAACAATCGTTTTAAAGAACAGATATTGTATGATTCAACTTATAAGAAATATCCAGAAGACCTATAAGGACAAGAAAAGAGATTTCTTGTTTCTGGAGGGCTATAGAGACAGATAAAATTGTTATTGGAACTGTGGTTTCTTTAAGTGTAATAAAAATGTTCTAAAATGATTTGTGACAATAGTTGGATCATCATATAAACATGATCATAAATCATTGACCCATACCATTTAAGTGTGCATAGTATATGATATATGAATTACCTTTTAATAATATTGTTTGGGTAAGGCAAAAAGAAAGAAAAAGGAAGGAAGGAATGAAGGAAGAAAGAAAGAAAGAAAAAAGGAAGGAAGGAAGGAAGGAAGGAAGAAAGAAAGAAAAGAAAGAAGAAAGAAAGAAAGAAAGAAAGAAAGAAAGAGAAGACTGAGTAAGTAAGTAGATGTAAGCACAGCCAATAGCAGCAGAGTGTAGCTTTTTACCTACTCTTGATTTCACTGGCTTCCTAGATAGTTCAACTGGCATTTGATACTAGATGGCAAAAATCCAGAAGCAGTGAAATTCCTGAAAATATTTGGCAAGTTAACATCTTAAAAGTCTTTCAAAAGGGACGCTTGAAATAACTACAGACCCTGATTGAAAACCATACTACTTCCACAATGGAGTGTAGCCCAACAATAATTTATTTTGAAAGCTGTAATTCACTTTTGACATTATCATTTGATGCCTGGGATGCTTTCAACTGTAATGATTGGCTCTGAGCTACAATGGGAGATTTCCTGAGAACATTACTTCTTAATAACAGCAGTCAGAAGAGTACAAAGTAAAATGTGCGGAATAACATAGTTGAAGTCCAAAGAATCTGATGGCATAAACCAGAACAGCAATCAATCATTAATTGTAATCCTTGGGTTGCAAATGAGCAAGGAAAGAAGAAGAACCTAAAATAAAGTATCTGAGATTTCATCATTTTAAATGTTGAGTGCCGTGTGCCTTACGTAGCTAATCTCTGTTGAACAAAAAGAGAAATGATGTTGAGCGCTCCCTCTCCCATCCTGCTCACTCTTAGTTAGGCTCAAGGCACTTTTAACCAAGCAAAAATCTAGACTCTGCAATTTTAGTATTCAGGAAAGGGTTTGATTAAACCTAAAGGTTCACAAAAAAAAAATAAAGATGCAGATGATGTCGTTGTTAATGTCACCTGTACCTGACTCACCATCCAATCACCAAATAGCAGTAAAGATCATGTAGGAATAAAGAGATTTAGAATTAATTTTTCCTGTTCTCAACACGGTTATCCTGGCATAGCATTGCTACAGTGAAAGGCTTCTGAGATTGCCTGTGCATTAACAGAGGTGATAGGAAACTGGAATTGAATTCTTAATAGGAGATAAAGTCCCACTTGCACCCAATTCTTAGTGATTGCTGGTTGAATTGGAAAAAAGAAAACTATAGGATTAAGGTATGTTACTTTGCCAGAATGACTTCTGTTGAAAAAGTTTTTAGAACAACTTTGTAGACTTAAGAGCTCATTGCTTTTGCTTAATTAAACTAGGAACTTAAAGGGTGAGGCTAAAATAGTAGTGTTAGTTATTAGTGTCATGTGATAACTCCTTTTTGGGTCTCCCCAACCTCCGGAACCCAGGGCTGTGGGCAGGAACTCTCCATCTCTAAGCCCACCTTTTGTTTCTTGGAGGTGAAGCTGCCCCTGACATTGACTTTGTGTTAGACCATACCCACCCCATCAGCTTTTAGGGAAAAGAATACAAACAGCTGTTAAAGTAGAACAATTGAGTATTTTTTAAAAACAGAAAGTGTATCATCCCTTCTCACCTGTTGGCTAAGATCAAGTGTAAAAAGAAATTGTATCTATTTAATTGTAAAGTTTCAGACATGCAGAAAACTGTACAATGAGTATCTCTAAATGGCATTTTCTTATTATCTGAGGATTAGGATGTTGAGAAGTACAGATAAAGTGAGTTGGACACAGGTAGGAAAGGGAATATGCAACAAAAGCATGTGGGAAGGAAGTTGAGTCACAGACACTGAGGTAAAGACAAGGAGGAAAATCTATGCAAGGATGCTGGTGGTGCCTGAGAGGTCACCCTCTTAACCCTCATCCTAGGCTGTGTTACTGTATCAAAGCAGAAGAGATCTTGTTTAAATTTAATTTCGTATAATTTAAATTGCCTCCATTTGACAACATAACTGCTTAAAATGCATAGTAAATACCTCATTACCAACCAGGAATATGTGCACTTTTTTTCTTGTTAAAAACAATGCATTTGCTTCCAGATACATCTATTTAGTAGACCTGCAAGGAAACTCTCTGTTGATTAATGGCATTAATCATTGATTTAGGAGGAAAACCTGCTTAGATAATTTAAAATCTTTCCTAATGAATCTTTGTACATCTTTAATATTGGAAGGTTGTATGACCTTCATTAAGAGAGGTATGTAGATTGGGAGGAGACAGCAGAGGGAACCCTGCTTGCACATCTCACTGAAGAAATCAGAACCTGGATTTGATTGCAGTACATTATTCCCACTTGTGAGTGCTTTCTGCTTGTATGCTTTAGTCCAGTCAGTCTGATGACTGGAAAAGAATTATGGTATGAAAGAGATGTCATATTTTTTCCATTTATCACAGGGAACGCTTTCTTTCTCTCTAGTGCCAAATTATCCTCAGATGAGATTTATTTACTAGTATAATCATCTTAAAACGTTGCATTGTAGAAAAGTTAGTAAAGGATCAGTGACATATTCAGGAGCAGTACGGTAGGATCTTCAGCAGATTAAGCAAACACAGAAAGAAAAAGAAAAAGAAAAAGAAAACCAAAAGTTTAGTATATTTCACCTCTGGGTAGCCCATGGTGCGAGATACTGTGGTGTGAAAAGCTGCATGCTTTTGGGAGCATTAATGTACTGCTGTGGGAAGTAATTTAATTCAGAATTATTTTAGAATGAGCCCAAATGTATTATGGTCAAAGTATAAAGCCAATAACAGTTTAGAAATAAGATAAGGAATTTTAAAGGAAATTTTGGGTTAAGATATTCATCAGGTCCTTTCTGATTTTAGGAATCTTGCCTGCAAAAGTAAGACAAGCACTGTTATAGATGTGGGTTACAGTGGAGACCATTTCTACGCACTAAACTCTTGGTTGGTGTTCTCAAAGTTGTCCTCTGTATGGGGACCCATAGCCTAGGAAAGGAAGTCCGCAGCTGACTGCTCAAAGGAATACACTTAAAAATAAAATTAAACTCCCAGCAAATATAAATAATACAAGTATGTAGATATTAGATCACCATAGCAAAGATGTCTTGAGCTAAAAGCTCCAATCACTGCCTGCTCTGACTCCAGTTCCTCAGTGCTTGTCTTGTCTGCTCGCTTATTACCAGCTAACTCAGGCAGATAGCAAAGGGAGGTAGGAAGCATGTGGTTAAGTGGTTTTGACATTTTTAATCGTTAGGGTCCATAGACAGTTCTAGTAGCTTTTCATTAAACTGCGTGTGGATGTATAGGAAAAACAAGGGTTTTCAATGAACTTCTGAAAGGAAGTAGTAAGGTATGAAGCAGACAAGGGTAGATGTTGCAACGGCGTTCAATGTACCCTGCTCATCCCTCCATCTCCTCTCTCACCTCAGCAATTATTCTTTAAGCATGCTAATAAGCACAAGGAGCAACAACCCTTTAGCATTCAGCAAATGCTTGCAAATATTAAAAAAAAAATCTCCACACTCCTTTCACCTTCCCAAACTCTTAGGTAAAGATCAAAAATTGTTCCTTTGTTATTTAAATATATTTAAAGCAGGTCTATCTCTTTGGAAAATTAATATTAACTTCCTTTTTCTAAATATTAGGACTTTCTTAATTCCATCAAAAAGAAAGGCATTTTAAACCTTCCTAATTTTAACAGGGTGATTATTTTGCATTATAAGCAACTCGTGTAAGCAATCTGCAGCCTGACAAGCTGGCACCATTAGAGACTGGTTAAATCAAATATTTCTGTGACCTATAATTTAAAGAGCAGGAGAATTCTAGTTCTGATTTACAAAGCTTTTCTGTATCTTGTCTCCCAGGTAATTTTCAACTCACAAAACCAATGTCGGTTCCTGTCAAGTCCCCTTTCTTAGAGTCTCTCAGAATTAATATGTATTCTCTGAACTAAACTCTGTTATTAGAGTGCTTTCTTCTCATTCCAAAGCACTATGTGAATGTGTCTGTTCCTCGCCACGCATTCAGGAAGATCTTCAGCCACGTGACAGGCCACCCCTTCCAGCTCTCCTCCCCTCTTCTCTGAAGCGAGATGATACACAGCTTACATCTGCTCTCCATGCCTTGCTGCGTCGCAGTTTCCCAGACCGCATTGCCTTTGTTCTTGCTTCTAATTCACGAGTGCTCCAGTTTATGGCATTCTCGCTCATACATTTGTCATTCCACTTCTTTTATATTGGTATTCCGTTTTCCCTTCGAACTTCAAAGTTGTGGAAATGCTAGTCAGAGTCACATTAAATAAAACTAAATAAGGTTTTCTCCCTGTAAAATATGTGAGAGAGATTATTCGGAGAAGGGATGGCACCCCTTTCTGGTGTTTAGGGTCTCAATTGCGAGACTTCACTGGAGTAGGTAACTGTTTTGATAATTAGAAGCCTGCATTGTGCTGTGCATTATTTTCAGCTGATTTTTTAAAAAAGATCTTGGGGGAAAGACTGTGATCTAAAACCAGAACAGCTTCTTTTGCTGAAATTATTCTAAGCAAAAGTTAAGGTGTTTTTGAGCTTTGGTGTGGGTAGTTTGCTCCTTGTCATTAACTCAACTGGCAGAGCAGCCTTTAAATCTGTGGCTTGCACAGGAGCTCAGAAGCCTTCCCTTACCCATTCCTTCCCACTTTTGTTTTTATTCCTTCCTATTACCATTTTGGTTCTCTGGGCAGCAGACACCCAGTGTAGTTATTTAGCAAGGTTTGGTTTGTGCCTCTTTTCTTCGATTTGTGTGTCTAGTCTTATCAATTCACCTTATGTATTTAAAGAGAATTTTTCTTAATTGAGTCTGTCATTCTTGAACTAATGGCTTATGACAATCTCCTCAGACATTCTAGCCACAGATATCTCAAGCTAATGATACTTTCTAACACCTAATTTCCTACTGTCTAATTGTTAGAACCCATGATTACCTAAGGTTGCCAGGTTACTCTTTTGTAATACAATCAGATCATTTCTTTCCTCTTGAACTTCTAGTAACTTCTGAGTCCCTTCCCCCTTTTCTTTTAAAGGAGCTTGACTTTCCTCCCATTGTTTTGCCTTATTCTAATTTGAAACAATGTAGTACTTTCCTCTTTCAGTAATTGCTTTGAAAGCTCTTAATTTTTCAAAATTCCACTGGTATATATTCCACTCAAAGCTTATCTTCCTAACACTCCATTCTTACTATAATGCTATATTTTATCTTTTAAGCATAATCATATTTTTAAGCAGATGTTATAGAAACTAAGATATATTTTTTCACATAAGTTAATGTCCTTGAAATTTAAAATCAGCTTACTAGAGCTTGAAGGTGTTTTAAATGTGATACAATAAATTATTAGTAAATTATAAATAATTTATAACTTACATGTGATTTATATATAAATTTAAGCAATACGTCACTCTGTGAAAAATCTGTGGTAAATTATAAAGAAACTGTGAAATAAATGTCTTTATTTAAAATTTTATTTAAAGTTTTTTCTTAGTCAATGTCTCATTGCCGAGCTCTGTCTGAATGGAACTGACTGTATAGACTAATCTGGTCTTGAACTTTTGGAAATCTTCCTGTCTCTGCCTCTTGTGTGCTGAGATTATTACCTGACTACTTTCTTGATTTCTTTTTGGCAAATATTTGTTGAATTGCTAGATATAGAGCCCACACAGTCTCTACTGACAAATTCAATAAAAATATGAGAGCCATTGAATGTTTCTCAGCATAAATTAGCCAGAGAATTTGAGTTAGATTCTTGTGCTTGTATAATACAGTATAAAATATTGTAGTACAAGACACAGGGCACACACATGGTGCACAGATGTGCATGAAGGCAAAACACTCATCTGCATTAGAAAAATCATATTATCTCTGTGTGTATATGCATATGTATGTACATTTGTAAATATGTAGTAAATATCTTCAACATATTTACAAATTAAAAAAAATAAAATATAAACATTTATAAAGTTCATAAACATTTTATTTTTATAGCAATTAAAATTCACCTAAATATTCAAATGAGAACAACAATTAAATCAAAGTGAAAATCCATTGCTGCCATTTAGAAACAAAACATAGTTGCTTACTTGGTCAATTGGATAAAGATATTTAAATTTTAGCTTTTTTTGTGCTACTCTGGACAAAGTAAAGTTCTTTGGGGCCGTACATTACACAAACACTAATGAATACTATGAAAAAGAACAATGAAAATGTCTTTGTAGCATGGTATGTACTCACTGATAAGTGGATATTAGCCAATAAGAAGTTCAGAATACCCACGATACAGCTCACAGACCATATGAATCCCAAGAAGAAAGAAGACCACACCAAAGTGTGGATGCTAAAGTCCTACTCAGAAGGGAGAAGAAAATAATCTCAGCAAGTAGAGGGAGAGAGGGATCTGGGAGGGAGAGAGGAGGGTGAAAGGGGGCCAGTTTAGAGGAGAAGTACAGAGGGTCAAGTATTTGAAAGAAAAGTAGCAGTGGGGGAAGGGGAACTAAAGGTAGCCACTAGAAAGTCCCAGATGTCAGGGACCCAAGAGGTTGCCATGAACTATCAGGGAGGACATTAGCTGGAATACCCTACACAGGTGAGAAAGAACCTGTAGAGATCATATCCAGTGGATAGGCACTGTCTCTGGTTGAGGGATGGGGCCATCTACACACCTCAAAAAAAAAAAAAAAAAAAAAAAAAAAAAAAAAAACAACCCAGAATTCCTTCTGTCAAAAGGAAATGGAGGGGCAAAGAGTGGAGCAGACACTGAAGGAAAGGCCATCCGGAGTCTGCCCCACCTAGGGATCCATCCGATCTGCATACACCAAACTCAGACACTATTGCTGATTCCAAGAAGCACTTGCTGACAGGAGCCTGGTATAGCTGTTCCCTGAGAGGCTCTGCTCAATACAAGATGACTGACCAATACAGATGTGATGAATGCAGCCAAACATCAGACAGCACAGGGACACCAATGGAGAAGTTAGGGCAAGGATTGAAGGAGCTGAAGAGGATTGCAACCCCATAGGAAGAACAACAATATTAATCAACCAGATCACCACAAAGCTGCCAGGGACTAAACCACCAACCAGAGTATACATGGAGGGACCCATGGCTTTAGATGCATATGTAGCAGAGGATTGCCTTATCGGGCACCACTGGAGGGGAGCTTCTTGGTCCTGTGGAGGCTTGATATCCCAGGGTTGGGGAATGCTAGGGCCCAGAGGCAGGAGTAGGTGGGTTGATGGGGAAGTTGATGCCTTCATAGAGGCAGAGGGAGGAGGTGGGGATAGGAGGTTTGTGGAGGGGAAACTGGGAAGGGGGATAACATTTGAAATGTCAATAAATAAAATAACCAATAAAAATGTCTATGTAGAACTTTTGTGATGTCTTTTATAGTAAATAGAATAAAATGTCTTCACATCATAATCATAGTTATGCAGTTCCCCTGTCATAGTCTTTGATTGATTGGTTAATTGACTGACTTTCAATACAGGGTTTCTTTGTGTAGCTTTGCTGTCTTGAAGCTCACTCTGTAGAACAGACTGTCCTCAATTTGCCTGCCTCTGCCTCCAGAATGCTGAAATTAAAGACATATGTCACTATGCCTGACTCCATTAATAATCTTCTAAAATCATTATATAGTTCCTACATTTGTGATAACTAATAAAGAAAATGAGTCTGTCTAAAAATACAATTTCAGGGTTTTTTTTTTAAATTAAAATTGAAAAGAAGTCAGTATAAAGTAAGTGGGGTATTTGGCATTGTATTTGAGAAACTAGTACCTCAGAATCAGGCTCAGAGGAAAGCAGTGCAAGTCTCAGTGATTTTTCCAGGTTTCTCAGCAGATATCTGGGGTCTAATTTTCCTCAAGTGTTCTTCAGTTTTGAAAATATTTGCTTACAAATGTAGGTCATACCAAAAAGTGATTATAGGAGGAAGGCTTGCTTTCTTGAGAAAATTGGAATCAACAAAATTAAATAAATTGAACAGATAATGTTTGTTTTTCTTAATTTGAATGTAAGATTCTATCTAAAAATAGAATCATAAATATACCAAGATATTATTTTTCCAGAAACTTGAAATGTTTTCAAATTTTATATCAAGTAAAGAGAAAATTTCTGTATCTTTCTCTATTGACATTAGCCAATATGTTGAACCATTGCATAATTATTACATAAAGTTGTTTGACTTAGTTTGAGCCATAATTTTACTTTTACTTGAAATCCTGTAGGGTTTGAAACATTGTACTGGTATATTGGGTTCTACCTTGAAGATATGTGTTTATTTCATTTAAGTAGAATCTGGAAGGACCTGTGAGAGAGGAAGAATATGGTCAAAATGTATTTAAATTTAAAAATTGTTTTAAATAATAAAAAATAATAAACATAACAATATAAATAAAAATAGCATTAAATAAGAAGAATTATGCCCAATCAGGATACTTGGACACAGATTCAGCCAAATATAATATTGATTTAAGCCAGTGTGTTAGTGGTGGCATTATCAATATATAAATATTTCCATGCCTGTGCTAATTTCATATAATAATGTATCCCACAAGTAATATTGTGTCTCACTCCTTATAAAAACAGAAATTATACATTCTATACTATGTGTGTGTAGTGTGTGTGTGTGTGTGTGTGTGTGTGTGTGTGTGTTAATTAAAAGGAAGCCTGAGGAACTATAGAAAAATCAACCTAGTAAGATAAAAAAAACAAAATAAGAATAAAAGAGAGAGAGAGAGAGAGAGAGAGAGAGAGAGAGAGAGAGAGAGAGTTTAAATATGCTAAAATGTGATAACTTTGTAAGTCAGTTTTTACACTCAAGTTCTAATGAAAATGTTGTTTTTGATACCATAACATTTTTCAAATAATAAAATATTTTCAACATTTGGACTAGTTTTAGCCATCTTACTTTGAAAATTAATGATATCACCATAATCTATATCACTATGTTTTAAGAATTCTTGAAATTGTTAATGATTTAACTCCTTGATTCTTATCAGGTTCAGTCTTTATGAAAATTTATATGTTGTCCATTTTAATACATTCGTGCAGACATTTATTGATGTATTATATGATAATAATGTGCATTAAGCATATGTTTTAAAAGGCAATTGCATTGCCTTCTATTAACTTTACAAGTCCCTCCCCTTGATCTACCATAGTTGAGGTACTATCAAAAAATAAACCAGATATGTTGTCAATGGATAAAGAAAAATCACTTTAACATTATTTTAACTGCCTCATGAAAATATTTAATTTAGTTGTATCTTTTAATAGTACTAAAGGAGCCATTTCTTCTTTGACAGTGTTTTCATCAACAAAAATTTTAATAGAAATGTAAGTTGAGTTCAATTTATAACATCTGTGCTATCATCCATCGCCAAGAACAGAATTGAAAATCAGCAGCTCTTTTCTCCACACATCTTTTGATAGCTTTTCCAAGGGTCTTAATTTGCCTGGATATGTTGAGACAAACTGGTTTTAGGAATATCTCCAGGGCACATTATTCCTGCTATGCTCTCCGTCCGTCCTAAAGTCATAAAGTTGACATCAGCGATTATGTGATTAAAAGGCACATAACCATCTTTTGTAATAGAAGACATCTGTGCTGTAACTTACTTTGTGTAGTTTCACCATTTTGTCTTTACAACTCAGTCCTTGATAGAATATGACATCTTTTCAATTTTTTGGTGGAATGTTTCTGTTTAAAATATTTTTGTTAAATAATAATAAAATTATTTTACTCTGAAAATTTCATACAATATATTTTGATTATTTTTACACCCATACCTAACTCCTCTTAGATCCATGCCTATTCACTCAAATTCATGTACTATTTGTTGTTGTTGTTTTAATTACCCACCATGTTCAATTTGTGATGCCTATATACTTCTGGGTATGAGGCCAAACTCTGAAGTATGGGTGACATGCTGGGGAACATATCCATAAAAATACTGTCCCCCTCTCTCCAAGAAGCTATTGATTGACATAATATATAAAATGCCCTTTCAAATCATAGTCTTTGGAAAGTTGCACGTATTTTTTTCAAAGTAAGCAGAAGTCATTAATGTTTTCCTTAATAAAAAAGTACTCATCTGATCATGTCTCATTGAGCACTTTCCTCCAACAGGAATTTTTCTCTTTTGAGGTCCTGATTTCCTCAGGGAAAGCCATGCTGGCATTAAAAACTGTTGAGAGAGAAGGGAATGTACTCACTTTGACTATGAAACTTACTTGACAGGGAATTTTAAGGCAAGATTTATGCTTGACACATCTCACTTGGAGATGCAGCAGGAAGTGAAGGGAAACGCCCCCTTCTGCAATGTGTAAAGCGTGACTGGGTTGTGCAAGTGCTCTCAATGGCTAAGAATACTTACTCATTCCCGAAATAAGATCAAACTCCAATCACTTAAAATGGTTGTTGAGAATATTGTTGAGGATGCTATACATTTCATTCCCCAATCATCGGGATCAGATGGAACATTTGGTGGTGCCAACTAACTATGTTTGAAAGATAACACACTGAAAGCCTCATACAACCACAAAACTAAAACTATAGATGCATATGGGCTGTGAGAGACTACTTACTGTTACTCTGGATGACATTGTGACAGGAGGCTATTAGCTACAGAGCTGTTCACCTTGATAACTGCACACTCACATTTTAAAATTTACAAGAACATCTGTTATTGTTTTAAATGAGTTTACATTTACGTTGAGTCACACTTATAATTATTCTGGGCCACATGCATGTTACGACCACAAGTTGGACATCTCTGAATTAGAGTATTCTGAATGTCCCCATTTTTGTTTTTTTTAAAGGGAAACAAAAATCAAGTCACCTAGGTCCTCTTCAAGGAGGAAAACAAAGACTAGGGAACACACACTACCCTTCATCATCCCCCTGTAAGCCTCATGCTATTTCCTTCTACTGACAGAACATTTCTGATGGCTTTGTGTGAACCTGAGAAGATCAGATAAATCATGGTGGGATCCAAGCTTAAGACTTCAACCATAGCTTTGCTTCCTGAGCCTGAAATGGAGAATGCAAATCCAAAGCCATAGGGGTAGTGTTCAACCCCACAGGAAGTCTTGAAATGGTTTAAGCTCACTCCTAAAGTTCAGAAGTTATCTATACGGTGTTAGATATTGATATGTGATATAAGTGCCAAGCTTCATATTTATTCTACCCAGAATATGTTCATATTTCTTTCTTACCCTAGAGCATAGAGTGGTTTATGCCTCCTTTGGTAGATATGGAACCATCCTGTAACTCCTTTTGCCAGACTTATTGATCTTACATCCTTCAGCATTCTTCAGAGTTCTTTAATATCCTGATTGAATAGCCTGATTCATTAAAAATATCATCTCATTAATTTAGTATTTAAAATGTATTTTAAAAGATTTTTAATACGATGACCAAAATTTGCACGAAGAGTTTTATTTAACTTGTTAGAAAGATTACAAATGTGTTTGAAATATAATACTTTCATTTCAAAGCACACCACCATCAGATACGGTTTCTCTCTCTCTCTCTCTTTTTTTTTTTTCTAAATCTGTACCTGAATAAAAACTACATGTATTTTGGTTTTGTTCCAGTCCACTGGGAGGAGACCATTTAGCCAAATTGACAAACACACACAGTCACATAATTATTTTTAATTGAAAATAATTTTTCTTACAATAGATTCAGATTGCATTTTTCATATCCCCAAGTTCTTGATCCTCCTCACTTTCCGTCCCATCCAAATCTACATTCTTTCCATCTCTCTCTCTTTTTAGAAAATAAGGCAGGCATCTAAAAATAATAATAAAATAAAATAAAATAAAATTAGATCAAATAAAAACAAACATACCAGATTAGGACAAAACAAATTAATGGAAGAACAAGTCAAGGATAAAGCATAAGAAACACATATAGGCTCAGACTCACACACATTCACACACACATAAATCCCATAGACGCATAAGACTGGAAATCATGATACATAATTTAACTATATATTTATATATATATATATATATATATATATATATATATATATATATAATATTATATATATAAAATAAATCCCTGACATGTCCCCTCACCCAAAACACAGAAGCTATCTCCAATTGACAACTGCTGACATCTGTAATTCTTGAGGGTTCACAAATTTTCTATGAATGCATTGTGTTTCATATAAACTTTATTCTTTTATATTTAAAATTTTCTACACCACTGGGTCTCTTTGCTAGAAAAAAATCTTGAAGAGCCTGAGGTTGCCTGTTGGATTTATCCTGTTAACTTTCTTACCAAATCTCACAATACTTTCAAAATGAGACACTTTGCTTACTTAATGCATATCAGAAAAAGTATCAATTGTTTGAATTACTTATAATGACACGATCAGAAAAGTTTTGTTTTCTTAAATGAGCCTAGAAATGCAATTTGCCATTTTGCTGAAGGTTTTAAATTTTTAATAATTGAATAGAAAGTCACTTGTTTTCATGCCGTATTAAACACTGTAAATAACTAAGACTAAAAACTGAGATGTATATGTACTGTATTAAGACCCGTGCTTTTGTTATAATTTAATTTTTTATTAATGAACAGATACCACACAAATAAAACTTAATATGATGAAATCTTGAAATACGATTTCATCAGTTAAGGTTGGGTTTTAGAAAGCCACTTTTAATCTCCTGTCATATCCAGAGAACTAATTTTGGATATAGGTGAGGTGATGATATTATTTCTTTTGAGAATGCTTGGTCTAGAGGCTCCTTCCAAGTGGTGGCCAGCCTTGATAGGAAACACTGAAGGCAGAAGTCTAACAGAAGCCATTCTTCTTCCTATGAGGTTATGTTATGGCCATCCATTTGATGATGGAAAGAAACAAACGAGCAAGCCTTGATTGTCCCTACTTTCCTGTGCTTGTAAACTATGCATTTCTGGGCTTGTAAAGTAATTTCACATGCCCAGAGAGCAGGTGAGTTGAGAGTGGGAGGGTCAAAAGATCAAAGCAAAGGTGGAAAAAAGATGAATTGTCTTTTCTGAAGTAAAGTTTCTGTAGAATTGCATCTTCTTAGGCCTTGCAGTTGTCCATATTATACATTCACTTTACAACCCTATCACTGCTCCACTCCCATTCACCCCCTGCCACAATCCTTACTCCAACCTCATCCCCTTCTCCTCTGAGTGAATGCAACCTGCCTAGTATCCCCCAACCCTGGCACTTCAAGTCTCTGTGAGGCTATGTGCTTCATCTCCCACTGAAGCCAAACAAGGCAGCCCAGCTAGAAGAATATATCCCACATACAGGATAGCCCTTGCTATAGTTGTTTGAAACCCACATGAAGACCAAGGTGCATATCTGCTACCTATGTGCATGGAGACTTACATCCAACGAGTGTATATTCTTTGATTGGTGGTTCAGTCTCTGAAAGCCCCAAGGGTCCAGGTTAGTTGATTCTGTTAGTTTTCCTGTGGAGTTCCTATCTCCTTAGAGGCTGCAATCCACATATAAGTGGATATTAGTCATAAAATACAGGGTGCCCATGCTATAGTCCACACATCCAAGAATGCTGGACAAGAAGGAGGGCACAAGCAAAAATGCATGAGTCTCATTGCAGTGGAGAATGGAATGGACATGGAAAGCAGATGGAAGAAGGGAACTGGGTGGGAGAAGGGATTGGGAAGGGATAGGGGGGTTGGAGCCAGGTGAGGGGAAGGGCAGGGGGCTTGGCTGGATGGCCATGAGAATGAATGAAAATCTACAACTGATAGAGGGTGTAGGTAACGGGCATCACCAGGAAGAGACAGAGATGGAGACCTGGTATAGGGGAGGTACAGAAGATTTAATGTGGGTGTCCTTAGCTGTTCTCATGCACTGGTTTCTTAAAGATGAGTTGCAGTATGGAATATACAAAATCAAATTTGGAGACTGAGGAGTCTTGCAGTTTCAGGCTTTTATATGATGAAAACCACATTTGTTTGTATTATCACTGCTCTCCTTAAGTACAAGTTTGCCAAAGTTGTAATATTCACTTGAAAGCTTAATTTGAAAAAACAATTTTTGAGAACTCCATGTATAATCACTGCATCTACATCATTCTCTGTCTCCTTCCCCTTCCAACTCCTCCCATGTTCCTCATCCTAGATTCATGACATGTTCTTAGATTATTGTTATATGCATATACATATATGCCTATATATGTATATATATAATATGAGCATGTGCATGTGAATATGTATTTATAACCTACTGAGTTCATTAATGTTTGCTTACATGTACATATGATCATAGCTGACTGACCCCTTGGGACTGGACAAACTCTATGGAAACACATCCTTGAAGGAGACAGATTTTCTGTCTTTCAGTAGAGAAATTTTAATCCAGCAACATGGCTGCTCTGGCAAGGGATCACATCTAAAGACCTTATAGGTCTCTGTGGTCTGGATGGAATTAAGACATACCTAAATCCTTCTGGTTGGAATACAGACATAGCCTTAGTGCACATTTTTTTTATTGGATATTTTATTTATTTACATTTCAAATGTTATCCCTTTCCCCGGATTTCCTCCAGAAATTCCTTACCCATCTCCCCTCCCCCTGCTACTATGAGGATGCTCCCACACCCATCTCCCCACTCCCACCTCACCAACCTGGAACTCCCCTACACTGGGGAATGAACCTTTACAGGACTAAAGACCTCAACTCCCCCATTGATGCCTGACAAATCCATCCTCTGCTACATATGCGGCAGGAACAACCATGGGTCCCTCCATGTGTACTCTTTGGTTGATGGTTTAGTCCCTGGAAGCTCATGGAGGTTTGGCTGGTTGATAATGTTGTTCTTTCTACGGGGTTGCAAACCCCTCAGCTGCTTCAGTCCTTTCGCTAACTCCTCCACTGAGGACCCTGTGCTTAGTCCAATGGTTGACTGGGAGCAACCACCTCTGTATTTGTTAAGCTCTGGCAGAGCCTCTCAAGAGACAGCTATATCAGGTTCCTGACAGCATGCACTTTTTGGTATCCAAAATAGTGTCTGGGTTTGGTGACTGTATATGGGGTGGAACCCTAGGTTGGGCAGTCTCTTCATGGCTTTTTTTTCAGACTCTGCTCCATACTTTGTCTCCATATTTGCTCCCATGTGTATTTTGCTCTCCCTTCTAAGAATGACCAAAGCACCCACACTTTGGTCATTGCATTGACCACTTCTTCTTGAGCTTCATGTGATCTATGAATTGTATCTTGGGTATTCCAAGCATTTGGGCTATTATCCACTCATCAGTGAGTGCATGTCATGTGTGTTCTTTTATGATTGGGTTACCCCACTCAGGATGATATTTTCTAGTTCCATCCATTTGCTTAAGAATTTCATGAATTCATTGTTTTTAATAGCTGAGTAGTACTCCATTGTGTAAATGTACCACATTTTCTGTATCCATTCCTCTGTTGAAGGACATCTGGGTTCTTTCCAGCTTCTGCTATTATAAATAGCAGGCTCTGATACCCAAGATACAATTCATAGACCACATGAAGCTCAAGAAGAAGAAAGACCAAAGTGTGGAAGCTTTGGTCCTTCTTAGGTAGGGGAGCAAAATACACATGGGAGCAAATATAGAGACAAAGTGTGGAGCAGAGTCTGAAATAAAGGCTGCTATGAACATATTGGAGCATGTACTCTTGTTATATATTGGAGCATCTTCTGGGTATATGCCCAGGGGTGGTATAGCTGGAACCTCAGGTCCAATTTTCTGAGGAACTGACAGATTAATTTGCAGAGTAGTTGTACCAGTTTGCAATCCCACCAACAATGGAGGAGTGTTCCTCTTTTTCCACATCCTCACCAGCATCTACTGTCACCTGAGTTTTTGATCTTAGCCATTCTGACTGGTGTGAGGTGGAATGTCAGGGTTGTTTTGACAATATTCCTTTAGGTGCTTCTCAGCCATTCCATATGAGGAAGTTGAGAATTCTGTTTAGCTCTGTACCCAATTTTAATAGGGTTATTTGATTCTCTGGAGTCTAACGTCCTGAGTTCTTTGTATATATTGGATATTATCCCTCAATTGGATGTAGGATTGGTAAAGACTTTTTCCCAATATGTTGGTTCCCATTTTGTCTTATTGACAGTGTCCTTTGCCTTACAGATGCTTTTCAATTTTATGAGGTTCAATTTGTCGATTCTTGATCTCAGAGCATAAGCCATTGGTGCTCTGTTCAGGAACTTTTCCCCTGTGCCCATGTGTTCCAGGCTCTTCCCTACTTTCTCCTCTATTAGTGTCAGTGTATCTGAATTTATGTGGAGGTCCTTGATCCACTTGGTTTTGAGCCTTGTACAAGGAGATAAAAATGAGTCAATTTGCATTCTTCTACATGCTGACCTCCAGTTGAACCAGCACCATTTGTTGAAAATACTGTCCTTTTTCCACTGGACAGTTTTAGCTCCTTTGTCAAAGATCAAGTGACCATTGGTGTATGGGTTCATTTCTGGATCTTTAATTCTATACCATTGATCTTCCTGCCTGTCTCTGTATCAATATCATGCAAGTTGTTTTTTTTTTTTTTTTTTTTTTTTTTTTTTTTTTTTTTAATCACTATTGCTCTGTAATACAGCTTGAGGTCAGGGATGGTGATTTCCCCAGAAGTTCTTTTATTCTTGAGAATATTTTTTTGCTATCCTGTTTTTTTTATTATTCCAAATGAATTTGAGAATTGCTCTTTCTGACTATGAAGAATTGATTTGGAATTTTGATTGGGATTGCATTCAATCTCTAGATTGCTTTTGGCAAGATGGCCATTTTTACTATATTAATCCTGCCAATCCATGAGCATGGGAGATCTTTCCATCTTCTGAGATCACCTTCAGTCCTTTCTTCATAGATTTGAAGTTGTGGTCATATAGATCTTCCACTTGCTTGATTAGAGTCACACTAAGGTATATTACATTATTTGTGACTATTGTGTTTTGTTTCCTTAATTTCTTTCTCAGCCTTTTTATCCTTTGAGTAGAAGAAGGCTACTTATTTGTTTGAGGTAATGTTATATCCAGCCACTTTGCTGAAGTTGTTTATCAGGTTTAGGTGTTTTCTGGTGGAATTTTTGGGGTCACTAAAGTATACTATCATATCATCTGTAAATAGTGATATTTTGGCTTCTTCCTTTCCAATTTGTGTACCTTTGATCTCCTTTTGTTGTCTATTTGCTCTCTCTAGGACTTCCAGTACTATATTGAATAGGCAAGGAGACAGTGGGCAGCCTTGTCTTGTCCCTGATTTTAGTGTGATTGTTTCAAGTTTCTCTCTATTTAGTTTGATATTAGCTACTGGTTTGTTGTATATTGGTTTTACTATGTTTAGGTATGGGCCTTGAATTCTTGATCTTTCCATGACTTTTAACATGAAGAGATATTGATTTTTGTCAAATGCTTTCTCAGCGTCTAGTGAGATGATCATGTGGTTTTTTTCTTGAGTTTGTTTATGTAGTGGATTATGTTGATGAATTTCCATATATTGAACTATCCCTTCATACCTGGGATGAAGCCGTCTTGATTGTGGTGAATGATTTTTTTTTTTTTTATGTGTTCTTGGAAGAATTTTATCAGTTTGCAAGAATTTTATCGCATATTTTTGCATCGATGTTCATATGGGAAATTGGTCTGAAGTTCTCTTTCTTTGTTGGGTCTTTGTGTGGTTTAGATTTAGTTGTGGCTTCAGAGAACGAATTAGGCAGTGTTTCCTCTGGTTCTAATTTGTGGAACAGTTTGAAGAGTATTGGTATTAGGTCTTCTTTGAGGGTCTTATAAAATTCTGCACTAAACCCATCTGGTCCTGGTCTTTTTTTGACTGGGAGACTTTTAATGACTGCTGCTATTACTTTAGGGGTTATGGGACAGTTTATATGGTTTATCTGATCCTCATTTAACTTTAGCTCCTGGTATCTGTCTAGAAAATTGTCCATTTCATCCAAACTTTCCAATTTGGTTGAGTATAGGCTTTTGTAGTAGGATCTGATGATTTTTTTGATTATCCTCTTTTTCCATTGTTATGCCTCCCTTTTCATTTCTGATTTAATTAATTTGGATACTGTCTCTGTACGCTTTGGTTAGTCTGCCTAAAGGTTTATCTATATTATTGATTTTCTCAAAGAACCAGCTCCTGGATTTGTTGATTCTTTGTGTAGTTCTTTTTGGTTTCTACTTGGTTGATTTCAGCCCTGAGTTTGATTATTTCCTGCTGTCTACTCCTCCTGGGTGTATTTGCTTCTTTTAGTTCTAGAGCTTTCAGGTGTGTTGTCAAGTTGCTAGTGTATGCTTTCTTCAGTGTCTTTTTGTAGGCACTCAGAGCTATGAGTTTTCCTCTTAGCACTGCTTTCATTGTGTCTCATTAGCGTTGGTATGATGTGCTTTCATTTTCATTAAATTCTAAAATGTCTCTAATTTCTTTATTTTTTCTTGACCAAGTTATCATTGAGTAGAGTGTTGTTCAGTTTCCATGTGTATGTGGGTTTTCTGTTGTTTTTATTGTTATTGAAGACCAGCCTTAGATCTGGGGTACATAGGATTATTTCAATTTTCTTGTTTCTGTTGAGGCCTGTTTTCTGACCAATTATATGGTCCATTTTGTAGAAGGTACTATCAGATGCTGAGAAGAAGGTATCTTCTTTTGTTTTAGGATGAAATGTTCCATAAATATCTGTTAAATCCATTTCGTTCATAACTTCTGTTAGTTTCACTGTGTCTCTGTTTAGTTTCTGTTTCCATGATCTGTCCATTGATGAGAGTGGGGTGTTGAAGTCTCCCACTATTGTTGTGTGAGGTATAATCCATGCTTTCAGCTTTAGTTAAGTTTCTTTTATGAATGTGAGTGCCTTTGCATTATAGAATAGATGTTCACAATTGAGATTTCATCTTGGTAGATTTTTCCTTTGATGAGTATGAAGTGTCCTTCCTCATCTCTTTTGATAACTTTTGGTTGAAAGTCAATTTTATTCAGTATTAGAATGGCTACTCCAGCTTGTTTCTTGAGACCCTTTGATTGAATTTTTTTCTAGCCTTTTAATCTGAGATAGTGTCTGTATTCATCACTGAGGTACATTTTCTTTATGCAGCAAAATGTTGGTTCCTGTTTACATATACATTCTGTTAGTCTGTCTTTTTACGAGGTAATTGAGTCTATTTATGTTAAGAGATATTAAGGTAAAGTGTTTGTTGTTTCCTGTTATTTTTGTTCTTAACAGTGAATTCATGCTTATGTGGCTATCTTTATTTGGCTTTGTTGATAGAAAATTACTTTCTTGCTTTTATCTAGTGTGTAGTTTTTCTCCTTGTGTTTGTGTTTTCTAAGTATTATCCTTTGTATGGCTGGATCTGTGGAAAGATGCTGTGTAAATTTTGTTTTGTCATGGTATATCTTGGTTTCTCCATCTATGGTAATTAAGAGTTTTGCTGGGTATAGTAGGCTGAGCTGGCATTTGTGTTCTCTTAGGGTCTGTATGACATCTGCCCAGGGTCTTCTGACTTTTACAGTCTCTGCTGAGAAGTCTGGTGCAATTCTGATAGATCTGCCTTTGTATGTTACTTTATCTTTTCCCTTAATTCTTTTAATTTTTTTTGTTTTGTTTTGTGCATTTGGTGTTTTGATTATTATGTGACAGGAGGAATTTCTTTTCTGATCCAATCTATTTGGAGTTCTGCAGGTTTCTTGTATGTTTGTGGGCATCTCTTTCTTTAAATTAGGGAAGTTTTCTTCAATAATTTTGTTGCAGAAGTTTACCGGCACTTTAAGGTGAGAATCTTCGCTCTCTTCTATATCTATTATCCTTAGGTTTCATCTTCTCATTGTGTCCTGGATTTCCTGGATATTTTGTGTTAGGAGGTTTTGCATTTTGCATTTTCTTTGACATTTGTGTCAATATTTTCGGTGGTATCTTCTGCACCTGAGATTCTCTCTTGTATCTCTTGTATTCTGTTGGTGATGTTTCTTTCCATCTATGACTCCTGATCTCTTTCCTAGTTTTTCTATCTCCAGGGTTGTTTCCCTTTATGATTTCTTTACTTGTTTCTATTTCCATTTTTAGATCCTGGACGGTTTTGTTTAATTCCTTCACTTGTTTGGTTGTGTTTTCTTGTAATTCTGTAAAGGATTTTTGTGTTTCCTCTTTAATGGCTTCTAACTATTTTCCTGTGTTCTGTATTTCTTTAATGGACTTATTTTATTTCTTTCTTAAAGTCCTCTGTCTTCAACATGAGAAGTGATTTTAAATCTGAATCTTACTTTTCCGGTATGATGGTGTATCCAGGACTTGCTATGGTGGAAGAACTGGGTTCTGATGATGCCATGTAACCTTGGTTTCTGTTGCTTATGTTCTTACACTTGCCTCTTGCCATCTGGTTATCTCTAGTGCTACCTATCTTCACTGTCTCTGACTCGAGCCTGTCCCTTCTGTCATCCTAGTTTTGTCAGAATTCCTCAGAGTATAGCTGTCTCTGTGACCCTGTGATTCTGGGATCCTGTGATCCTGAGATACTGGGTGTGTCAGAGCTTCTGGGAGTTAAGCTCCTTCTGGGATCCTGAAATTCTAGTGTGACCAAGCTCCTGCGGTCCTGTGGTCCTGAGCATGTTAGACTGCCTGGGAGTCAGCTTCTTCTGGATGCTGTGTGACTGGGTGTGGAGCTAGTGCCCAAGATCTGCTCAGGGAACCGGTTCAGACCAGAAAGAACCCATGCTACTGCTTGGGTGGGGGTTCCTGCATCCTGGATCCTGCTGGTCCCAGTTACTCTCGGTGTTGGGGTATTGGGGCCAGTATTGTGGCCTCCTCACCTATGATCCTGGACATGTTAGAGTGCCTGGGAGTCAAGCTCCTTCTGAATGTTTTGGGACTTTGTGTGGAGTTAGTGCCCAAGGTCTGCCTAACATTTTTTCTGTATTCTGTGTATTTAGTGTTTTGATTAATATTTGATGGGACAATTTTCTTTTCTCTTGCAATCTATTTATTATTTTGTACACTTCTTGTATGTTTATGGCCATCTCTTTAGGTTAGGTAAGTTTTCCTCTATGATTTTGTTGAAAATGTTTTCTGGCCCTTTGGATTGGGAATCTGTACTTTTTTCTATTTCTATTTGTCTTAGGGTTTTACTGCTCTGTGTAGACACCATGACCAATTCAAGTCTTATAAAATACAACATTTAATTGGGACTGGCTTACAGGGTTCAGAGATTCAGTCCAGTATCAAGGCAGGGACATGGCTACATCCAGGCAGGCATGATCCAGGAGGAACTGAGAGTTCTACCTTTTCATCTGAAGGCTGTTAGTGGAAGACTGAATTCCAGGCAGCTAGGGAGAGGTCTGATAGCCCAAACCCACAGTGACACACCTACTGTAACAGGGCCACACTTTCTAATAGAGCCACTCCCTAGGACAAGCATATATACCATCACACTATTATTCTTAGGTTTGGTCTTTTCATTGTGTCCTGATTTTCCTGGATGTTTTGGGTTAGGAGCATTTTGTTCTTTGACATTTTTTTTTTTTTGACCTTTGTGTCAATATCTTGTATGTGTCAACGTCTTCTATTCCTTAGATTCTCTTTTCTAGCTCTTGTGTTTTGTTCATGATGCTTGCATCTGCAACTCATGATCTCTTTCCTAGGTTTTCCATTTCCAGGCTTGCCTACAATTATGATTTTTTTTTTTTACTATTTCAATTTTAATTTCTAGGTCCTTCATGGTTTTGTTTTCTTCACCTGTTTGTGCTTTCCTATATATTTTTTAAAGGATTTATTTGTTTCTGCTTTTTTTATATTTGTTTTAGGCTTCTACCTGTTTAGATGTGTTCTCCTGTATTTCTTTCTTTCTTTTTTTTTGTAAGTGGAAGTTTATTAAGATATACTTCATATCCAGATAAAAGACACCCAAGGAATGAGTACTCTAAATCAAGAAGTGATTTAGGTCCTATTTATATAACAGTGTTTGGAGATATGAAGACATAGGAAATGTCCTTGAGTTACTTTATAGATGTCAGGAAATGCAGAAAGAGAAGTTCAAGGAGTTGGGGCAAGATACAGCCCTGAGGGCATGCCTCCAATGTCCTGCTTCCTTTTTTTTTTTTTTTAATTTATTTAGTTATTTAAATCACATCATAATTTACTTATTTACACAGGGGTTATAAACACAAAAAGGCAGGATGTGGGGAAGGGAATGACACCAGAGCATAGGTGTTCAGGGGGAGTACAGATACCTTTCAGAACAGGGTATCAGCTGAGTGTAGGTTCAGGGGACAGGCACTATGACTCTGCCTATGATTCACTTGTCCTTATCTAAGTTGGTACTGTCCACCAAGGCTGCCTATTTATAAGACCTATGACTACTTGGGCTGGTAAATTTCCACAGAAGCAGCCTGTTTACAATAGCTTATAGCCTGCTGTTTCAGTGTTTTTCCACAGAAACCCAAGACTTAGTGTTAGCATGCATGTATGTCAGGACTATTGCTGAATTTAGGCCTATGGCTGATTTTAGGCCTTTAGTGTATATGTAGGGCTGCTCCTGACATTTCCTCCCTTCTCAAAGTATAGAAGGGCCTTGGTGATTCTATTCTTGTGAAGGCGGGGATAGAGGCCTGACCTCCAATAATTGAAGGGGACCTTGTAATGGCTCAGGTCCTCCTGTTGTTGTCCAGTGAGGCATGAGGGCCATACCCATCCCGATGTCTTTTTCCTGGAGAGGGGATACTTTTGACATCAACCCCTATGCAGTCAGGCTTGTCCCTCAGGGAACCCAAATAGATATTTTAAACTTTTATTTATATTCCCTTGCAGTGCTTAGCCTCGCAGCCTAAGCAAGAATTCAGATCGCCAGACAGAGATGGTTCTGGGTAGCCCCTCTCTGCTTGGTCTAGGGGCGGAAGTCCCCTCTTTTAGGTTGGGTGGAGATGGGTTTGAAGAACACCCTGGATAAAGTAACAACCTCATCTCGAGTCTTGTGGTCCTCCATAGCTAACTTATGATAATGTATCTGAATAGGTTTTGCTACCGAATTATCTATCTGTTGTATCACAAAGTTAGTCAGCCTATTTAAGGCCTGGGACTAAAAGAAATCAACAACGATAACCCAGTTAATGGTCCCAAGATGGGAGGAAGTGGGGTTGACAACCATAGAGAGGTTGAAAACCAGTCCTTGTACCAGCTCTCATATTCCTCTTTCTCTTTCTCTCTCTGTCATTTCTCTGGGCCTTCTCTGACCCTTTTCATGTTCTCTTTAACCATCCCTGTCTAGTCTATGTAAGGGCAACATTCTTCTTTAAGGACTGTACACAGTTAAGAGCTGTTCACAGTCTTTTCTACTGTAGAAGAATAAATCAAGTCAAATAAAGTCCTTTGCAATTTTTGGAGATCAATTCAGACATCGAAAGGAGGATTTCTTCAGATTAGTGATGTCAATCTCTAGCTGTTTGGTGTCCTTGTCAATGGCCCATCAAAGATCTGAGTAGTATAAGTCTGGAGGCCAGCATCAGGATTAGAGCTTCTACCAGCAGACATCACGGGTGCTTCATTTTTACCTGTTCTCAGGCTGGAGGTTTAGACCCTGGGAGCTCTGGTTGAATCTTTTGATACTCATTCTAAAAAGGACAAAAGCACCCTCACTTTGGTCTTCCTCCTTCTTCTTGAGTTTCATGAGGTTTATGCATTGCGTCTTAGGTATTGTGTGCTTTTGGGCTAATATCCGCTTATCAATGAGTGCATACCATGTATGTTCTTTTATGATTGGGTCATCTCACTCAGGATGATATTTTCTAGCTCCATCCATTTGTCTAAGAATTTCATGAACTCATTGTTTTTAATAGCTGAGTAGTACTCCATTGTGTAAATGTACCACATTTTCTGTATCCATTCTTCTGTTGAAGGACATCTGGGTTCTTTCCAGCTCCTGGCTATTATAAATAAGGCTGCTATGAACATAGTGGAGCATGTGGCCCTGTTGTATGTTGAAATATCTTCTGGGTATATGCCCAGGAGTGGTATAGCTGGGTCCTGTATTTCTTTAAGGGAGTTATTTTTGTCCTTCTTAAAGTCCTCTATCATCATCATGAGAATTGATTTTGTATCTCAATCTTGCTTTTCTAGTATGATGGTGTATCTAGGACTTGCTATGGTGAGAGAACTGGATCCTGATGATGCCAAGTAACCTTGGATTCTGTTACTTATGTTCTTGTGCTTGTCTCTCACTGTCTGGTTATCTCTGGTGTTAACTGGCCTTGTTTTCCTGATGGATCCTGTCCCTCTTTGTAGGCATGTGAAGCTTTGAGAGCAGGTTAGAGACAAACAGTGCTGACTCTGGCTTAGGAGGCCTTGTCTTTCCCTAGATAGGGCAGGCCTTTTGTGTCCTTGGTTATGGCACATCTCTCTGGTAATGACAGAGCTCCTGTGAGATAGGCTGTTTCTGGGTGTGGGAGAGGGGCTGGGGCACTCTATCCAGGGGGAGTTGCAGATTAGAAACCATAACTGTAGTCTTTTAGTACTCAAAGTAGGCTGCATTTGCTCTTCTCACTTTTAAAATTTCATTTGAGAAATCAGCTATAACTTTGATACTTTTGTTGTTCATGTGTTACTTTGGTTTTCCTTGTAGCTTTCAACAGCCTTTTTTTCCTTTGTATATTTAGTGTATTAAGTATATAATATACCTATGTAAGTTGTTTTTCATGGTGTTCTGTGCACTTCTCATATCTGTTTAGTTGTCTTTCTTTAATTTGGGGAAGTTTTCTTTTATGATTTTCTAAAAAGTCTGACCTGGGCCACTTTTCCTTCATCTATGCCTATAATTCCAAGACTTGACATTTTTGTGGTGTCCCTTATTTCCTGCATGTTTTCTTTATGTGTTTAATTTTTCATAATCTTTGCTTGATGTAGTATAATTTCTCTACTTTATTTTAAAGTCCTGATATTCTTTCTTCTACTTGTTCTATTGTAATTTTAAGGCTTTCTGCTGAGATTTTCCAATTGCATTATTGAAGTTTTCAATTCCATTTTCATTTCAACTTGGGATTTCTTTAGTGTTTCTATTTCTGTATTGAAATCAGTTTGAAAACCTGAACTGTTTTTGACATTTCATTCAGTCATAGTTATATAATTGTCTTTTCTTTGTACATTATTTAATTTTTCTTGCTATTCTCATTATGTTTGTTGAACTGTTGGTGTGCTTTTTAAATTTCTTGAATTATTAAATGAGGTTTATGATTGTTAACTTCTGTGTCCTGGGTTACTCTAAGTATATATACTTGAGTAGCGTTTCTCTGAAACTGTTAGATTTTGTAGCAGATATACCATCTTGGTCTTTTATATGTTTGTGTGTGTGTTTTTATTATTAGTCTATGGGCATATGGACTTATTTTATTTATTGTGTGTCTGATGTCAGATCCTGGGCTGACTTGGGCTAGTCCAGTATATTTACAGGTTGTGTGGTTGATACAAAAGATGCAGCTAGGGAATGATGTAGGTAGGCAAAGTTCTAGGGCCTCACTATGTTTGATCCATTCACAGGTGTGACATCGAGGAGAGGCCAGGGGTTTGGATATCATTCAGGTTGACTAGCGTTTAAGAGAATCACCAGATTGGATTGATTCTCATGATGGAGTTGCCTCTGGAGGTTGAGAATATAACATAGTTTAGATTGGCCAGGTTTGGCAAGCACACAGGATGTGCAACCTTGCCTAGGTCTGAATATTAGAGACGGTGTTAGCCAATATCTAGATTGGACTTGGACATAAGACAGGGGTCCAGATAATGCCAGGAGTTAGGATATAATGTTGACAATGAAAATGGAGGAGGAATGGAAGAACACTGCTGGTAGTCTGCCTGGGTCCATGCCACATGTGCAAAAAAGTTCCTACAATTTTATTTATTTACTTAGTTTTAATTAATTTATATTTGCATATATTAGATTCCAACCACAGTTTCACCTCTCTCCGCTTCCCACCTCTCCTTTCCTATCCACTATTTCCCTTTAGAAAAAGGCAGACTTCCTAGGGATGTCAACCAAATATGGCATAGCAATAAGCAATAAGACTAGGCACCTCCCCTCATGTTAAGTCATATGACTTTAAATGCTCCTATCTTGCATGCTCCCTACAATTTAAAATAATTTTAAAACCTGTTTTTGTACAAATAATAAACAATAGTCATTAGTGATTGCTAATGGTTAGTTTAGACAGTATTTAAAATATTTATTTTAAATACAGCCTCCAATATGTGATTTAAGAAAATATATTTAATTAAAGAAAAAGAAGCTTGATTTGGATTATCCATAGATTTTATTTTGTAAAGTGTTTCCCCACCCTCTTTCTATATTCTAGTCACATTTTTTTTGTCCCTGAGCTACACCATTTTCTTTCTGTTTGACTTCATATAAAATAGTATTTTAAAAAATTCTGTTCTCTGTTTGCATGCAAATCAATCAGTGAATAGTAGAAAACATTAACACCAGACCATAATGAAAACAGATGTCAGGGAGGGAAGGAACAGGGATTCTTATAAAATGATTTTACCTAACCAGTCTTTGTAAACATATTGGATTTCAGGGTTCCCATTGAAATTTTGTATGCAAGTTCTATATCACTCCGACACTGCACTTTAAAGATCGGACTGTATTTTATGTATTACACCATGATGAGGTGTTTTTTTTTTTTTTTTTTTTTTTTTTTATTAAGAGGGGTGAGCCTTTCAGGCCCTTTTAAACTACTGTTTCTTTAAGATGTATCATCTCACTATGGAATGATATTAATTTTGAATTATCTCTCCTAAATTTGCCTGAAAACTCTTGTTACAAATGATGCATGAGACAAAATAAAACACAAAGGAAATGTATACCTTTATGGATTATTTCAAAGCCTATATGTTTCCCACTGCCACTTGGTCAAAGAAAGAATTTTGCTGTTTACCTCAGAAACTGCTTAATTGCTCCCTATCCATTGGAGTGAGCTTTCTCTTTCTGAGAGAACCACTATTTGATTCTCCTAGAGTTTCATCCCTTTAGTCACTAGAAGAGACACTAGTTTAGTCTTGAGTAAATATAGAGATTAAATATTTTATGTGTCTTTTATCTTGCAGTTTTTGTCTTCATCTTTTTTCTTATCTTCCAATTTATCTGTTCGAAATCCTGGGAGAATATTGATCATAATTCAACCAACATCTTGTGTTCTCTGAATCCATAACAGCTGGATTCAAAGGCTTGGTCAGGTCAGATTTGATCACTCTGTGTCTTCTTTTATCAAGTAGTTTTTGATGCTGTTTATACCCCTACCCCCACTTTTTCTAATACTAGCTGATAATGATGATGCTTGGTGCTTAGATCTATTACTTTTGGGAGACTTGCAAATGACAACTCTAGTTCCTTTTAATATATTGAATGGATACTCATTTTATTTATTTGATGACCCCTGGAAAAGTAAGACAGAATTTTTTTCCCTAGTTACTTTCAGTCAAGGTTGAGTCACCATGACATTCAGTCTGTTGGAATTTTTTTTAAAAGATTATGAAATAGAACACTGCTAAGTAAAATTATTAGTCTTTTTTTCCTGCCTTTCTCTTCTCCAAATTATTGTTGTTTTTTTTTCCTGAAATTCATGTTGTTGATTCTCTGGTCCGTTTGAATTTTCTCAGAGCTTTATTATCCTTTTTTTCATCCAGGAGAGTCATTTTCAAGATACACTTTGGACATTTTCCCCGTGGAACTAGCTACTTTTTCTAGAAACCTTGTCCTTTTCTAGTAGAGATCGTGTGTGACCTCAGAAAACTTTACCTGTGTTTGTTCCTAGTTGTCTTTATTTCAAAGTAGTAAACTATTTATAGATACGAAAAACTTTATAGTTCCACACTGAAAAGCACATTAGAAATTTCTTATTCAAATTCAGATTTAAGCATTAATATTACAAAGACTACTCTTATATTTTATCCCTTAATTCTATGCTAGCAGTCATGTTTTTCAAGACACAAATATGGCAGCATTAAAATAAACTATTTAGTGTTGCCATATATATATATATATACCTACAAGATATATACATAAATATAATATATGTATGTAATATATACATACAAGACATACATATCATGTATGTATATATATTATATAGTCTTCTATGTATATATATTGATATACATCTTGTATGTATGTATCATACACACACACACACACACACACACACACACACACATATATATATACATCTGCTTTAGGAAGAACTCTAGAATAACAATCTCATCCATTTACTACATGCATCTAAATTCTCCTATAATTTTTCTAAGTACTTAGTTGTCACTGTCACAGAGTTATTTTATATTTTTCATAGTTTGCTAAATACTTCACAACTAAACATTTTAAATGAATTCAGTCCTTCTAATTAATCACCAGGTATTAGACAGAAGAATCAAATGGCAGTGAATGAAAATAAATTCCTTTGTTAAAAAAGTTATTTATTATAGCACAATTGTTTGTTTTGCTTAAGAAAGAACTCTTAAGTATTGATATGTAGTATGATTGTTAATGGCAAACATTTGGGTGATATTTTTTTTCCTTTTTGTGATGGCAGGTTTTCCTAAATGTTTTCACTTTCTCTATTTTGTTGACTACTTATCTGATGTGATTTAGTTTCATATAGATATCCTAACTCATAAAATAAAGTAGAAATTAAGACAGAAAGTGACTCTTTATATTAGGTATTTTGACTATATAGAAGTTTGTCCACCATGAAATTCTCCCCAGCTGTTGATGTTGTTCTACGATAGTAAAGACCTTATGTCTATTTTCTAATATAAATATTGTTTTTCACTGTAGAATCTATTCCTATAGTTTTATTAGTACTAGATTGTAACTATATCTTCAAAATTCTTTACTCTGAATTTTCCATTTTTAGCTTACATTCATTTCTGAAATGGTAAGAAGATTATCATTTTGACGTGACTACATCTTGATGTTCTTTGTAGAGCACTGGATAAGTCTTTAAATTAGGGATAAAATTACTTAATAGTAATTAGAAAAATTACTATTAAATAATTTTATTATTAAACATTATTTTAACCTTTAGTAAAATTTAAAACATATTATTGAATCAAGAGTGACTGGAATTATAACGGCCTTGAAACTACATAAAAGTGGGTGGAAAAGACTACTAAGCAAGGCCTCGATGGTGACTCATGAGCCACTTTCCAGTCATGTCCCGGGTAATGATACTTGATGTTTATTGAGCACTAGCAGAAGGGTCAGTTCCCACAGACACACCAGGCATCTGTGACCTGTTCTTGAAAAATTGTTGAAAGCTCAAAACAATTTCAATTTGCCCAAAGAATTGCAATGAATAAAATAAGATTTTAAAATGTGTGCAGCAAAAGTTAGAATGACATTGCTATTCCAGTAAGCAAACTCTTCTGTAATGTTAAAAGATGACTCAGTTTATACTTTTAAGAAAAATCTAGTAGTGTCTTTATTATAAGAAAACATTCTTACAAATAATAAAAGATTGTTATGAGATAGAATTTTAGTTTCATTTATTTTATTTCTGAGAGTAATTGATTTTATTTTATATTTATGGGTAATAATGATTTTTCTATATGTTTCTAATGTCAGCTAATTTTATAAATTTGTTGATGGATTTAGACAGAAATACAATAAAACTTATTACAAGACATACCAACAACTGTTTGTAGTAAATAGACAATGTCAAAGATGAGTAAAAATGAAATGTAAGTGATAACTAAATATTTAGGGTGATTTTTAGTCAATTTTCTTTCATTTTGTTTTCTGTGATAAGCAAATTCTATTACAAATAATATATTAATATCTCATATAGATTTATATAATTAGAAGCAGAATCAGCAATGACCTCAATATTTAATTTCTTTATTTTTATTTTTGCTTTTAATACACCTCTACTGCAGTTCCCCTCCCTCTACTCCTCCCAGTCCTCCCTCCCTCTCCCCCAGATCCACTCCTCCTCAGGTTTCCATCAGAAAGGAGTAGGCCTCACAAGGATATCAACAGGACACAGCATAACAAGATATAATAGGCGAACGTACAAATTCTCATATCAAGGCTGGACAAGATAACCTAGTAGGAGGGAATGTGTTCAATGAGCAAGTAAAAGAGTCAGAGACACCCCACTTCCACTGTTAGGAGACCCACAAGATCACCAAGCTAACAACCATAACATATGCAGAGCATCTAGCACAGACCCGTGCATACTCCATGACTGCTGCTTCAGTCTCTGTGAGCCTCCATGAGATCTGCTTATTTGATTCTGTGGGCTGCGTTCTCATGGTGGCCTGCATAGCCCCCGGCTCCTACAATCCTTCCCTCTTCTGTGGAGTTCCCCAAGTTCCCAGGGGAGGGACATAATGGAGATGTTCAGTTTGGGCTTTCTCTGCACCTAATGTTTGGTTGTGGGTCTCTACATCTGCTCCCACCAGCTGCCAGTGGAAGCCTCTCTGTTGATATCAATCTCTTATTACTTCACTAACATAATTGAAGTACAGAGAAAATGATGTGGCCTGGTCATCACCTCTTGGATAGATGCCTTCTCTAAACAGCCTTTTAATGCTATCTAGAAATATTTACTTTATAAAATAAGTTCCTATAAGTGTGTTTCAAAACAGGAATACAATTTGAAATAGAGATTGGCCCATTTCATGCTATTCAGTTTTAAATTAAAGATTTTATAAAAAATTCTGAACAACTGAGGGTGTATAAACTGTTTAAGGGTTTGGACTCTTTAAAGTTGATAGCATTGGAAGCGTTTGAGAGGTTCATTTAATCTGGGGAGTTGAGTGCAAGCCCAAATCATTGCTATAGGGTTATGCTCTGCCATGCCATGGACAAGCTTTATGTCCTTTAATGTGTGGGCTACAGATATTAAAGAATGGTTTCTAATGTGTTTTGCTGTCTATTTAAAATTTGAATTTTTCATTCAGATATAAACATCCAACCAGAGGTGGTGGGGAATACCCTGAACTGTAGTACTTGGCAGGCACTGGCAGATGGATCTTTTGGCTTCTGGGCCAGTCAGGTCTACATAGTGAGTCCCTGTCTTAAAACAAACAAGCAAAACCAACACCCATAACAATAGCAAAAAAAAAAAAAAAAAAAAAAAAAACAAAAACAAAACAAAACAAACAAAAAAAAAAACCCAAAAAACAAAACTTAACAAAACAAAGAACCATAAAAGTCTAGAGTATAACACTAAATGTTAACCTTTTGTATATTTTGTATAAACCATATGCCAAAATTTTAGGTCTGTTTAAATATTTCCATGAAATGATGGGCCCTTTTATAATATCTAATTGTTCTTGTGATGTAATAATGAGGTATTATCCAGGTTTTATTTAAAAATAGAGAAGATTTAATGCTTAATAATTTCATTTGCCAAACACTTCCTGAAAATTTATATTTAAGAGTTAGGAGATACAAAGCAAAATGGTAACAGTGGTGTCATGTAAGGGAAGGTGTTCTGTTTTGGCTGGAGACAGTGTCAGGACTGAGAACTGTCACATATGTGAAGTAATGTTTTCTTCAGCTTTGTAGCCACCAAAAAGTTGTCCTTGTTCTAGTAAATAACCTCCCATCCAGCCTCAGGCAAGAGACTGGAATTAAATCCAGAGATCCACACATGGAAAGAACACATGGACGTAGGAGGAGAACTTGCTGTGAGGAAGTGCTCTACAGAGATGGAGAGGTGGCTGGGAGAAGGGAATGAGGTGTGGAAAAACTAAATTTCATTATGAAAGTGTGTGAAAATAACAATAAAAATAAACGAAAGAACTCTCCAATCTGGTAGAAGCTTGGGAAACTTTAGATAGCGGTGAGAGATTTGAGGCGAGAGAAGGAATAGTGATTGCCATCATAAATGAAGTACATAGCATTTGTTTGGCTGTCTCTTTCATTTACATCTGTTGAACTTTGTCAAATACATTTTGTAGTCTGAATGGCTCTCTGGGACAAATGGCTTCCTAAGGGACCTGTTTTCATCACAGATATTTGAAGGAATTTTCCCCATCTGTTTCTGTATTTTCTAGAATTCTGTGTTTACAAACAGAACATGGAGTCTGAGACCCTGTTCACCATAATTCTTGGCCTTTACTGCTTCTCTTATAGCTTCCAGCAATACAGACTTACACAGGCCTACCACTGAAAGGAGGGTTTATGTTCTCATATGTATCCCTAGTTTCTCCTGTTTGAAAATTTAAGCAGGAAATTTATAGGCTTTAAGTCCAAGTGCCCTAAAGGGAGTCTTAACAATCTTGCTAGTGCGATAGAAACATATTGTGGCTGTTTTTGAAGAGGATCTTGAGATTTTACTGTTTTATAAATTAACGAAAGGGACAGATATCATAAATTTATGCTGGAATTCAATAACTGTTACCAAAACCACATCTTATATAAGAAAGGGCTTATGTTGTCATGAAGCATAAACTATACATTTTCCCTCCACAAGTTAAAAGAAGGGACTGACTGGATTAGTACTGACTTCTCTTACATTTGTTGCAGAGAACTGTGTTCTTATTTGGGTATGGATTCATTTATTTCATAAGTTTTGAACATGGCATTTGGGAAGGGAGAATGCATTTAAAGTTCCTTCAAATGTCAAGTAATTTTTAGCCCGGGAAGATTTGGGTCATTTTTTCCATTTTTGAAACACAGTCTCCCTTTGACTGTTTTATTTTTACTTATTTTTGCTGTTGTTGCTGCTGCTCCTAGGTTAGAAGGGAATTTCATAGGCCACCAGAAGGAGGCCAGTAGGATGGGAGTAGATTTTGAAGACACAAAATTAACCCTAAACTTTCCAAAGAACAGTATGTATTTATATTATTTTTCTTGTATATATTTTTTTCTGGTCATCAACCAGTTTGACACTTTACTACTCTAGTTCTATCTGTATATCCTTCAGGTTCTCTGCTACCTGTCTGCTGTTTATGGTCTTTTTCTTTCTGTTATTTTGACATGTGCCCAAGTGAATTTTACTAGATAAGATTGAACTTTCAAATGATAAAAAAATGCTTCTTCACACTTTAATAATTTGCTTCTGACTTTGACACTTGAAATAGTCACCGGTCTTAATCTCTTTATAGAAGACTATTATCACCACAGGTTCTTACATATAAATTATTTCCACTACTACTTTTTGGGCAGGGTGGGTGGTGAACTCTTCCTTCCTAACCAGACAGACCTAGCTAGTGGACGTTCCTTTCTTGGTAAGTTTTTGAAGTGTCTGACTTTGGTCTGCACATTATTCTTTCATGCCCTCTAATGGCAGCCTGAGGAAACTCTTAACAGACACAATTGCAAGAAATTAAGCTTACAAAAGTAAGAGATCACTTAGAGTATTTAGGAGAAAGGACATTCACATGACATACATTATTGCTGTGGGAAAGACCATATGTTCACGTATTGAGCTTCTGAGAATAGATCTTTGGTTGGCTTAACATGGTTTTTAAGCAATTGTTTGACTTGGATGATTATTTTTTAAATTCTACTTGTAGTTGTTTTTAAAATTCCATGATTTTTTTTTCTCTAAGAGGTAGATATATTTCAAAAGTGTTCCTTTGCTTTGGAATTTGCAAACACGCATGTGCGTTACAACAACACATGAATGGATGGGTATGCCATCGTATTCATCAACTCTGTGCTGTTACTACAAGGTGAGGTTGAAAGGAGTCTGAAGGCTCAAGCTTATTTCTTTAGAGGGTTTACCTAGTCTATGATGCTAAAAGGCCACTGCCACTGGATGTCAAAAGAAGACCTAGTAAAACTGCCCAGGTCTCAAATAGCATAGATCTGTATAGGAAGTTCACTTTCAAATCTAAAAGGCCTCACCACATCTTACACACATATGTTTTATCAGCTGGCTCCAGCTATTCATGACAAACAGGTGTTTTTGTTGTAGATTTATTTTCAGTTTTGAATTTCCTCTTTTTTTCCTATTCATTGTTTCCATTCTCTTCATCCTGCTTTACTTCCACTTCCAGACCATTGCCCTCTCTTCAGTTATAGTTGCTTGGATTCAATGCTGGCCCCAGTTCTTGATTTTGCTATAAAACAGGATGGGTGTGTCTTTTCAGTGACTTGCCTAGGGAACTTCTGTCAGTTGCTCTCCCCAAATTATTCTCTGACAAAATTTTATTGCCTATTGAATTTACTGAAACTAATACTTGCAACTATTCCTGCATCTACATAATATTTAGATAATATGATAAGAAAATATACTTATCAGGTCAAAAGTGAAAAAAAGAGAAACAAAACAAAAATCAAAAATGTCAAAAGTGGACTGGGGATAGAGCTAAGGAGTTGGCAACACTTGCTGCTATTGAAGAGTTTAATGACCAGCTTCCACACTAGGTGGATCACAGTTGCTTCTAATTCCAGCTCCACAGAAGCTTGTGCCCTCTTCTGGGCTCCTAGGGAACCTGTGTACATGTGCAACACACACACACAGATTCATACATGTTCACATGAACACACACATACATATTTTAAATGTCAAAAAGAAAGTCTTTGGCTATGATATTGCATCAGGTACATATTACCTGGATTCTGTGTAGAATGGAAAACAGACCATTTTGAGCCCAGAGATGCTTTGGTATCTCTAATAGCTACTGCTTATTGAACACTTGCAGTGTGCTCAGTTCTATGCAGCTCTGGTCTCTGTCTCAGCTCTGTAGAAGAAGTATTTGGTCGTTAGGTTCATGAGAACATGGAGGTTCAAGAGATGGAGTGGCTTGCACATGGTCACAGTGTTAGTAGGAGTCAGAGGTTGGCTAGTCGGAATCTACTGTTACCTTGGTGACTAGGTTATGGGAGAGGTCAGAGTAAGAACTTGAGTCTGTTTCCTTTACTATGCCACTTTACATTTGTATTTATATTTGAATGAATGGACAATAGCAGTTATACAGCTAAATTAATTACTATTTTGCACATGGACCTAGGTTTGAACTTATGCTCTGATTTTCATTATGCAAAACATCCAATGAGTTAAGTAATCTCTTTTGCTATGTAGAAAAAGGGTGGTAATAGGAACTGTTTCATACAAGGGCTGTGAGTTTTAAATGCACTGTCTGGTTCATAAAAAAATTCTTTTTATAATTAATGGTTATTATTTTTATGACACTTAAATTCCATTGATTTATTTTAAGGATAAAGAGTTAATTTAAAAATAGGGAATAAAAATACATACCATATTAGAAAAATGTGTAGGTAGACATCTCTTACTGACTTTGGGTATTGTCAAAAAGTAACATCATATCCTATTTCACAATTGAATAACGGAAATACAACACTTTGTTTCATAGTGGGCAGTTAAACTCTGACTTCTTTTTTTTTCTATCATGCTTTTCACTTAAAAATGTTATATTTTCTAAAGACTCAGGTAAGTCATAGTATAAATAAATAACTTAATTCAACTCAATATCTGGGCATAGAGAGAAATTTACAAGTTCTGTGGTGCCATACTGGTTGGAACATGTAGTAATACTTAAATAATGTTTTCTTAAATAATTTATCCAGTAAACTATCTGGAAAAGTTGAAGGGTTAGCATGCACTATATAAGCAATGTAAACATAATCCCATATTTTGGTGTATTATTTTGTTACTCATATCACTGATGAAAATCTGAGATTTAAGGATAGGTATAAATCAATAACTTGCCTAATACCGTTCAGTTTGTAAGATGCACACACAAATGTCTGATTTAAGTCAAGTCTACCCTGGTTTTCTCTGTCTTCATTTCTCTGTCAAGCCACTTTCATAACAAGGACAACTACAGCAATAAGCCATTAAAAAAATCATGACTAGAGATAGAAGTGAATCAGAAAAATGCTTTAGCTAGGGTCTCTGGAGTAAACAGAAGATGAACTCTGAATGGAACACTCTCCAATTTTTATACTGGCTTCCTTCTCCAGCCCTGCTAACCGAGTTCATTTAAGTCTAGTCTTTTTAGATTACTAATCATTTAGTGGCAGAGAATTAACAAAAAGCATGGTGCATTATTTTCTTTTGTACTTGCGGTAATCTCCAGGGCATCTCTATGACACAGTTCTTAATTTAAGTAGCTTACATATCACTGTGGTAGATTGTCTTATCCTCTTTCTCTCTAATTTTGATTTGTTACATTTTTCTTCATTCTCTGCCTGTCAATGGGTGCCTGCCATTTTTTGGGATCCACTTTAAGTATGTAGCTGCCTTTCGTACCGATTTCTCCCAGAGAAAATTGTTACCTCAGTAGGTGAAACAGGGATAAAAGAATTCAGCTGTTCATGTTTCTCCAGGGCAGAGTCATATGTCTTTTTCCTCCTCAGGCCATGCCGACCTGCAAGCATTCTTTATAATGCATATGGTTTTTCTATCTCAGTCATTTTCATTCTCGTATCTTCCTATCCCTTAAAGCAGTTCCCCAATGAAGCTGTAGCTTGCTGCTTCAGCAAGTTAACTACAAACTTAAAACTTTAATGTTTAGTACTATGAGTCTACTTGGGCTTTCCTCCTAAGTGATAAATGGGATACAATGTAGCACTTTGCAAATCAATGTTCTTATAGAGTGGAAAAATCAGCTTTAAAAATAAATAGGCCTAGGTTTTAGAATACAAAATTTTAGATTTCTATGTGAATCTTAAAGAATGAGTTTACCTATATTTTAATCAGAATTCTAGTATAATCACAATTAGCTTTACAAGCCTTAAGCAATCAGGGGAAACAAACAATCAAACAACCAATATACTGGAATCATGGAGTTATGAGCATGGTTTCCATACAGCACTTTCTATTTGAGACTTATGGAAAGCAACTTGCCTCTCTAAATATATTTCATTGTTCAGAAAACAACAATATCTATCTTTTTGTCTCATAGGATTCCCATGCTACTCAAATGAAGTTGCTTTTAAAATGATTTATAAATGACAAATGTATGGAAGTATAAACTACCAGTATTCTTTTTTTCTGAAAGTCATATATATTTGGATTTAGAAGTCCCAGTTTCTATATTCCTGGTTAACACTGCATTAAACTAAAGTTTCTCAGTTTCCTGTTTCTGAGTAGGTATTAAGGTTTCGTGGGGCAGATTTAGTGACAGCCGGAAACCTAGACAGGAATAATCGCATATGTTTTCAATGCTTCTATTTTCTGTGTGCACCAGACATGAGATATCCCTGCCAGGATGAATAAAAACCAAAAGCACTTATATTTTCCACTCCCTTGAAGTTTATAATTTGGTGGAACAGTAGACAAAATACTTCAAACCACTTAAAAGCAATTACAAAGCCCAATAATGAGTTTGAAAAAGCTGAAGTGTTGTTTGGATGCCACTTTAATGGTTAAGATAAAAACTGGTGGCATGAAATGAACTTGGAGATCTCATTTTAAGCAGGCCATGGGCATGAGTTGAACAGAAAGGGATTTGGTCCACGGCCAGAATGGGGGATGGGTCAGGAAAAGCATAGAAGCAAGAAGCTGTCAGTGCTGTTTTGAAAGGCCTGAGTCAGAGTGCAGTGAGAGCTAATGGTGAAATCCACCAAGGTTAGTGGAGGAAAACTTGTTAATAAATGGCACAGCGGAGTAATTTTCTATCTCCTTTATAAAACATTTTCATACATTTTTTTGCATTGAAAATTTATTGTCTTCTGTAATCGCCACCCGGTCTGTCTAGCTCCTCAGTAATGGCCGTTTCATCTCCTTAGTAATGGCTGGCCTGTTCTGCTACTTTGTAAGGCTGGCCTTTCTGCTGCTCCAGTCTGAGGGTCAGGGTCTAGCAAGAGAGAGACTGGGGATGGAGGGGCGAGAGACGCAAAGGATGGAGACAAGACAAATGATCTAATCAAGTCTCTCTCTCAAGTCTCTCTTTCTTTTATTGAAAGGAAATCCTGGTTATTTATACCCTTTACCATGTGACTTGCCCACGTGGACAAGCTCAACTGAAGGCACTACGTCATGCACCTAGCAGCGTGGAGACCACGTGCACCTAGCTGCTGGCAGCACTAAACAGAAAAACAAGATGTTTATCAGAGTGTGCTCAGCTGTAGTCTCTTGTCAGGGTATATGGCTCAAGATGACTGTAAAGATGATAGCCGCTTTCGGCTGAGTGTTGGCTCCCAACAGTCTTCCAGTTTTGAAGTCAGAAAACGAAATTGGGTTGAGACAATAGATTTCCGGCTAGAGTCTCCAGGAGAGACAGTGCTTACTGCTTTTGCTAACACCCATTTGCATTGCCTGGCTCCTGGCCCTGTCCTTGCATTGCTCTATCCCATGTTTCTGCCATCACATTTCCATCTCTCTTTCTGTATCAGGCATCATACTGCCTTCTCTCTCTTTTCTAACTTTCTTGCTTTCATCGGAGACAAAGTGTGGAGCAGAGAGTGAAGGAAAGGCCATCCAGAGACTGCCCCACTTGGGGATCCATTCCACATGCAGACACCAAACTCAGACACTATGGTGGATGCCAAGAAGTGCTTGCTGACAGGAGTCTAATATAGCTGTCTCCTGAGAGGCTCTGCCAGAGCCTGACAAATACAGAGGCTCACAGTCAACCATTGGACTAAGCACAGAGTCTGCAGTGGAAGAGTTAAGAGAAAAGACTGAAGGAGCTGAAGGGGTTTGCAACCCACAGAAAGAACAATATCAACCAAACAGACCACCCATAGCTCCCAGGAACTAAACCAACAACCAAAAAATACACGTGGAGGAACCCATGGCTCCAGTCACATATGTAGCAGAGGATGGCCTGGTTGGACATCAGTGGGAGGACAGGACCTTGGTCCTGTGAAGGCTTGATGTCCCAGTGTAGGGAAATGACAGTGAAACAGGAGGAAGGACTGAATAGGGGGTTTCTGGAGGGGAAACCAGGAAAAGGAATAACATTTGAAATGTAAATAAATAAATATCCAATAAAATAAAGGAAAACTTTTGTGATTGATCACAGTGGGGCCATTCAGATAGCCCAGGATCATCTCCACTACATTTTCTTTTTACCATCAAACTCTCTCTCTCTCTCTCTCTCTCTCTCTCTCTCTCCTCTCTCTCTCTCTGTCTCTCTCTCTCTCCCAAGGATTGACATGCAGGTATTTTAGGAGATGACTGTTACTTAGCTCATATGAACAAATGGTTATATGTCTAATACGTAGTACTGATAAGATATTTGTGTACATGTGTGTATAGGTGCTTCTCTCTCTCTCTCTCTCTCTCTCTCTCTCTCTCTCTCTCTCTCTGTGTGTGTGTTTGTGTGCTCATGTGTAAAAGCATAAAAGCACTCAATTCATTTGTTCAGGTCTAGACAATATCGCCTTCAGAAATGTTATTTTACATTATTCACAATAAGAATTTACAGATGGATAGCTAAGAAAAATATGTCCATATTTAAAAAGTCTTATTCATATATTAAAATTGAAATTGTTTCATTTGCAGAAAAAATGGGACTGTCTGTCATATTGCTAATTGAAATAGCCCAGATTCACAAAGACAGTTATTGAATATTTTCTATCAAATGTGAAACCTGATGGAGAAAGACAGGGGAGAGAAAGAGAGAGAGGGAGACTCAGAGAGAGAGAGAGAGAGAGAGAGAGAGAGAAACAGAGAGATAGAAAAGGTCAGAGATTTAGCAGAAAGATTAGAAGGAGATGAATGACAGGGAAAGGGACCAGGGAAATGTGAGAAGATTGGAAGCATAAGCCCAGTGGTCTGGGCTTTACAAGCACTGAGTCTCACAAAGTTTGAGGAAAGTGCACTGAAGCTGTTGTCAAGTTGGTGTTTTGTTTATTTATAGGAAGGACAATCTAGTGTTATATGCACTCATGCAGGAGTGTAGATAACTCAAAATGCATATTACCTTGGGGCCCATGGAAGGGAAAGGACAGTAAGAAAGCAGTATCACCACTGATCTTCTCCTCCATTGTCCCTGCCACTCAGGTTTCTGGCTGATTTCTGTCTGTCATATTGCTTCTGAGACATTTCTTAATATTCCTTTACACTTTGGTGAAGATTCATGGCATTGTGGAATGACTTTCACTAAGACCTATGATATTGTTGAGATGATCTTCTAGGTAAACTTTTTCAGGTAGAATTAACCACAGATAAAGCAAAGGAAACTCTTAAAGTTTTAAAATGCTATCTTCTTGAGAATAAACCACTTTATTTGAAATGATGAAACTATAAATATAATATAAATCAAACCCAAAAGCTAAAGACTCATCTCAGTGGAATCTGTGGTTTTATATATAGAAATTTCCTGTGGCAAAAATCTTTAAATCACCCAAAACAGCTAGTGCAACATCTGCTTTGACTATAGCTATGACCAATCCCATCAGAAGAAGCAAGCATTAGCACAAGCATATTATTCCGTAGTTATTATAAATGAATAAATTCCATTTAAATATTTATTTTAAAAAGTAGGATAGGAAAATGTGATGCTTAGTTAATGAATATTTAGAAATCAATAATAAGCAATATGGTTTCCTCATCTCTACTATTTAAATAGTAGCAATTTATTTCATGTCTGTGCCAATAGAAAGATTTTATAAAGTCCATGCCTGTAAAGAAGGTGACAAAGGATAATTTAAAAGGGTAGAAGGTAAATCACTAGCTATAAGAAGCCAAACTACTGTCACCTAATGGGATATTAGAGCTTGTTGTAGTCATTCATACCTGATATGAAGTATCATTTTGATGAGTTTATACTAGATGCTGGCAATTTGACCAAGGTTTAGTCATAGACCTTTTATTATTGCTATATGATGTAACAAAACAAAACAAACAAACAAAAACCACCTTGTCCATGACTAAAGAGTAAGGATGTATCTATGGAAGGGCAGGAGAGTACCCAGTAGATAGCAGATGATAAAAAGGATACAATCCCAAAATCTAAAAGTTAGGCTTAGAAGGTCATCATATACTCCAATTGGAAGTGCTGACAAATTAGAAAAAGAGGGCAATGCTCCCATCCCCTCCAGATCTGGGGCCACAACACAAAGAGAGTAAAGAGACCTCCAGATAAAAACTGTACAAAACTTCAGATAGATCTGTGTGGAGCATCATGGCCCAGAGATTCAGAAGGATATTGCCACTGACTGTGACAGCTTTCTACCAGACCGGGAGGAACAGAGTTTTACCCAAGAGAACTGCTGTGGGCTAACCACTTCATTTTCAAAACTTGGGAGAGCCTAACTTCCTCCTCCACTAACTAGGCACAAGACCATTGTAATTACTATGTGTATATGAGAATGAGCTGAGCTTGATACAGTTTTCTGAATTCATATATACTCAAGCAAAGACAGTGGGCAGTGGGGAAGAAAAGAAGCCTGTTTCTGTGTGTGGGGTGGGGAGGGGGATGTGGGGAGAGCATTAAACTAAACCCAACCCTGGTTCTGTGTTTGTCATTGCCATACTCTCTCACAACCTTTGAAAATGGGAACCTGTTTTGGAGAGTGCTGCAGAATATTCGATCACACTGTGAGTGCCCAGAGATTGTCTTATTTGCTGAAAAACCTGTTGCTAGTTGTAGTATGGCTTGGCTTTAGCACACGCCTTTAATCCCAAATATGCCCTTAGTACACACGTTTAATCCCAAACAATGAAGTTAAAGTTAGTTTGTAGAAGAAAGCATCCATGTTTGAAAGTGAGGTCTAATTGAGTTGCAGACAAAGTGAAGGATCAGAGAAAGATTTGACAGAATAGGATACGCCCAACTCTCTCCAGGAGAGGAAAGGGAAGCTATAAGAGGAAACAGTGCTGAGAGCGAGAAGAGGGAGGAGGCAGAGTTTTACTGAGACTGGTTGAAGAAAGAACTAGCTAGAGAATGAGAATGAGACAGAAGATTAGAACATATTGCCAAAGTTAGTATGAGGCCAAGTAGAAAAGTTTGGGATAATCTGAGGGACTCCATGATGAACATAAACACAAAAATTCTCAATAACATAATTGCAAACTAAATTTAAAAAACATGTTTGAGAAGATTGTACTCCAAATGATTCCTATCTTAGAGATGCAAGAATTGTTAATGACATAGTAATCAATAAATATCTTATGGCATATAAATAAGAAAAGAATTTACTTAATTATGTCAACATATGCAGAAAATGTCTGACAAAATTCATTATATATTTATGATAAAAATCAGAAGAAATTACCAGAAATGTTGTGGGAGAGGATATGGGGATGACAATGGATCAGGCTAGGAAGAGGCAGGATAGAGGTCCAGATAACCAGGAGAATGAATGTAAATTGACACCTTGTTGAGGTAGGGAGGTAAAGGGCATCTGTACTATGAGTCAGAGACCTGGGATAGAAGAGGCTCCCCAGAAGTCTATGGGGGTGACTTTAGCTGAGACTCCTACCAATGGGGATATGGAACCTGAAGTGGCCATTTCCTGTAGCCAAGCATAACCCCTCAGTTGCAGGATAAGGACTCCAAACCACTCACAAAACCTTCAATCCCAAATTTACTCTGTCATGAAAAAATTGCAGAGACAAATACAGAGCAGAGACTGAGGGAATGGCCAACAAATAACCGGCCCAACTTGAAACCTGTTAAATGGGCAAACACCAATTCCTGAAACTATTAATGATACTCTGTTATGCTTGGAGATAGGAGACAAGTATAATTGTCCTCTGAGAAGCTCTACCCAGAAGCTGACTGAAACAGAAGCAGAGACCCACTGTCAAACATTGGATAGAGCTCTGGGAGTCTTGTGGAAGAATTGGGGGAAAGATTGAGATACCAAGAAGGAATAGGAACTCCATGGAAGACCAAAAGAATTAACTAATCAGGACCCCTGGGGGCTCACTCCTCCACCCCTGTTGTACATAGGTAGCAGATATGGAGCTTGGTCTTCATGTAAGTTTCCCAAGTGGAGTGGGGGTTGTCCCTAAATCTGTTGTCTGCATGTGGAACTTATCCTCCTAACTGGGCTGCCTTCTCTGGTCTCAGTAGGTCTTCCACCCTCAGAGGAGAAGGGAAGGAGGAGATGGAGGGAGGGACTGTGTGAGGGAGGACTGGGAGGGGACACACTGGTAGGGATGTAAAGTAAACAATCAAACAAATAAATAAATAAATAAGGAAAAAAGACCTTAATAACTGCAGCAGGAAAATCTTGGGTATGATAACTATTTTAAGTAATTCAGGATACAAAACTATCAAAAAGAACCCTATAACTTTTTATATACCTGTAGTAGAAGTTTGGCGCCAATTTGTAGTAGAGGGAGTTATTTAATCTGCCAAATTTGTCACAGTAAACTCCTACCTGAAGGAGACCAGTAAAAGGAAGACACAACTCAATAATTATTATATAAATTGCACACCTGGATTGGGCAGGTTTACCGCTACACTACTCTAATCCCCGGCTATGAGATCCCTTATAACTTGCGGTTTTTCCAGGCTGTGTGCTTGTCCTCTGAGCTCTGGCTCCTCTGTTATTGGCTTCCTTCTGCTTCGACTTCCTCCTGCTCTCCTCTGCCTCTCTTTTGCACCTGCCGACGACGACTCCCTTCTGTTCTCCCTCTGGCTTCTACTTCTACCTCTTTTTATATTGAATTCTTCTCACTCTCTCCTCCCCTAAGCCTTTTTCTCCGCCTCCCCTTCTACTGCCCAATCACTGGCTTTAGCCTTTATTTTAGAGGTTTTAATTGGACAGAAGGTTCACAAGATGTCACCTGTGTACAGATTCAATCATCCTCTGCAGCCCCTCCCAGAAGGGTGGAACTAGGGTCAAAATACAAGCCTGGGGCTATCCACTGGGAACTGGGATCAAAATACAAGGCTGAGGCTATCCACAACATTGATTCAATCCTCCTCTGGAGCCCCTCTCAGGGGGGTGGAACTAGGATCAAAATACAAGGCTGGGGCTATCCACAACATTTCCCCCTTTTTGTCCAATTAAAAGACTCTTTTCTCTCAGATATATTGAGCACAAACTATATTACCATGTTGTAATTGTTCAAGTGCAAAACAGACCTAATATCTAGTCTACCATTTTTGTTAACTAAATAGAACCTCTGCTATCTCTCTTAACTAAAAGGCTTAGTTCTGAACCTGGCTTATGTCCTGTCTTTAGAATGAATGCCATCTGAAAACTATCCTCTCAAAGTAAATAGCCTGTGTTGGCTGTGAGACTATAAGTCTTCAACCCCATCAGAAATCCAGAATGACTGAATTAACTGAAGATATGGGAAGCACAAAGCATGGCTTTCAAAACTTAGCCAATTTATATAGACCGTTGAACACCTGGACAGTTCCTTACTTCAAAACGTTGGAGCATCTAGTCTTCAGCCTTCTGGCCCAGGATCATCTGACAGACCTAGTAATGCAGAATTTTTAAGGGCTGATTACTCTGTCTTGGCAGATATAATCAGTCGACTTTTTTGCAAGTGTGTCCTTTTTCTGGACAGTATTTTGTCTGTAGATAAAAAGAGGCAATTCTTGCCTAGGGGCTGTCTCACCACAACTGGAGTAACTCCAAGGATGCTCAATTTCTTCTTTTAATCCAAGACAGGGAAGCTGTCAGGAGCAGACAGGTCTCTAGTAAAATGAACATTAATACAGAAAAACTAGTGACGTCACTTCTGTGGACTTCTGATGTTTTTGAAAACCAACTATCTATGTAAAGCAATCTGGACTGTTGTCCATTAACTCCTTTCTGCTATTTCTAATTAAAATCTAGAAAACATCCTAACAATAAACTCAGAGCTATGCAATTGTTACAGGCCCTTAATTCACAGGCCAACCATCTCAAATCAGTTAAAAAAGTTAAAGAAGGACTGGGTCTAAGCCTTGTATTCCTAAATGTGTTATATAGGGACAATGCCTAAGAGAGTAACAATATTAATCTCACTTTTATATCAATAAGAACTCATATCAATGAAAACTTTAAATTTGTACAAAATAAACTCTATACCAATGTAAGAGATTATAACTTCAACTTTGTATCAATTATGGAGATTTCTACCAATGTAGAAATAATCAATTCTAACTATTCCTCCATGTTCCAATAAAACCATTACTTTTCCCTAGAAGGATAGCCTAATATTAACCACCTCAGTCCCCAAGCCCAGGGAATAGGGGCGTTGATTCCTCATTAACTTCTTCAAGCTGAATTTGAGCATAGAATTCCCATCTGGGGCCCAAAGGGAAATAGGAAAATTGGCTTAGTTAAAGGAGAGCTAGCGGGCATCATTTGCCTTGTAGTCACTATGTGCTGAGAGAGTTCATTGCTTAGCTAACATCATGACTGTGACAGTCGGAAAGACTGGACAGGTAAGCCAGCTGTTCTGGAAAAGTTCTGGAAGCAATTCTTCTACATAGTTGCAGCTTTGATGAAGAAGTAGCTTAGACATAGTTGCAGTAGAATCAAGCACGAAGCTGGAATCATAGGTCTCAGCATCCCCGAGTATGAATCTTTTTTGGGTTGTCTTTCTCTTCTTTCATCCTTCAACATATAAAACTTAAAAGCAGCAGTTAGTTCTGCAGGGTACACAGCTTTGTCAATGAAGATCAATAAAGAAAGACTACTGCCTTTCTTCAGGTTAGTTTGATCACTTAATCAAACTGTAATATAACTTTGTATAGATGCCCTCTTAAAGGATGGCATGTATTAACAAGTCATTAGAAATTAGTACCCAATAAATGTTTGTGGCTTTGTATAGACATTTTAGTCCCAGCCAGTTCCAAAGCTGTCTCCATATAAGAGACATATATACATCATTCATCTTGAAAATAAAATAAAAACCTTAATAACTAAAAATACTGTATGTGCCTATTCTTTAGGCCTTTTCTATTTTGCCAAGCAGGAAAAGAACCCAGAATTCCCATGGGGCCCATGTTAAATAGAACCCGAGTCTCCCGTGAGGCAATATGACTTTATATCATCTGAATGCACCTAATTTACACTATCTGTTTGGCTCTCTGCCAGAACAGTCTCTATTTATACACTGTACTCTCTCTGCTGGAGTCAGTGACAATTTTCCCTATCTCAACTAAAGTACTGTATATGTCTATTCTTAGGCCTTTTCTATTTTGCCAAGCAGGAAAAGAACCCAGAATTCCCGTGGAGCCCACGTTAGACAGAACCCGAGTCTCCTGTGTATAAATCGCACACTTAGATTGGCAGATTTACCACTACATATACCACTAACAGACTCGATGAAAATTAAATTAAAATAATTTCATTAACCATAGAGCAGTATGATATAACAATGGATCAAACCAAAAAACCTGAGTTACCTCTTCAGTGGAAAACAATGAAGAAATAAAAGAACCTAGGCAACAAAGGAAGCATCTATCATGCTTATGGCTCAACAAAATCAATATTGTGAAATTTTCTGGACTACTGAAAGACATGTGCAGATTCAACATAATGCCTACTACAGCCTTAATGAAGTTATTCATAGAAATAGAAAAAAATCCTAAAATTTACATAAATGTATGAAGATGGTGAATCTCAGAAGCAATAGTAAACATAAATAGCAATGCAGTTGGCACATCAATACCATATCAAAAATTATACTACTCTAAGGCGATAATATAGCACTGGATTTCATGTGGGAAAATGTTCGCAGCAGGAGATGGAGAGGTGAGAAGTATTCTGAAGGCATGCTGAAAGCTGGTAAATATCTAAGGGATAGCAACTTCCTGTTAATGCCTTGGAGGGGAGGTAGGAGAGTGACTCCAATCATACATGGATTTCAATGCCTTAGAGGATAGCATGATCCTTTCCCATTCTTTGTTTTATTTTAGCACTTTATTTTATGTATATGTGTGTTTTGGCTGTATGTATGTCTGCCTGAAGATGAGGTAGGATTCCCTGTAACTGGAATTACAGACAGTGTGAACAACCATGTAGTGCTGGGAATGTAACCTAGGGCCTCTGGAAGAGTGACATGTGCTCTTAAACACCTCCCCAGATGTTCTCCCCATTGGTGAACTTGTGTTTGTCACTTGGATACTTTCATGTTTTCAGGGCTCAGCCTTTCTTTCTTCCAATAGCTTGGGTCTTAAGTTGAGTGTATTTGATTTACTGAGTTTCATTTCTTGTCAGGTGCCTGAAGTGCCTTTTATGATCTTAGTGGATAGAGGGAAGGCAATGGCCACTTGACTGTGTATTTTCTTTTTGTTTTGTTTTGTTTTGTTTTGTTTTTTGAATCAAGGTTTCTCTGTATAGCCCTGGCTGTCCTGGAACTCAGTCTGTAGACCAGGTTGGCCTCGAACTCAGAAATCCGCCTGCCTCTGCCTGCCAAGTGCTGGGATTAAAGGCATGTGCCACCACCGCCCGGCTTTGACTGTGTAATTTTAAACTCTCCAGCAGAGCAGAAGACATTTTGGAAATTTTTGCCCTTCTTGCCTAGTGAGATAGGAGTGCAAAGTGGTTTCCAAGCATTTGCTGCATGGAGCTTATGCCTGAATCAACTGCCACCCCTCACTGATATTTGCTTTTATAGTTTCCTTGCCTGTTAATAGAATGTGTGTGTGTGTGTGTGTTGTGCTGGTGTGTTGATGTGTCTATACATGTACATGTGCTTATATTTATGTGTGCACATATATACCTTTGACTACATGTGTGTGCATGCATTCATGTGTGTATATGCTTGTCTGTGTATCTGTGTGGGGGGGGAGTGTTTTTCTCCTTCATCCCTAATTTGTTCATCACCCAGTTCTAGGTTGGACTCTGTTCTTCCTTTCGGACATCCAATTTAATATTTTCTAATTTCATCTAGTCTCTTACAGTCTGAAAGGTGCTGCAGTCTTCTCTTACCATTTCATGCTTCTTGCTTCATTTTGTAGTCACAGATCATGTTTCTTCTCAGATTCCTATAGACATAGAGGAAGCCACTTGTCCATAATCTACCACCTTCCTACTCATATTTCTAATTTTTTCCATATTGCTTTCTTTGTCTAGAGGTAACAATGTAACTGTACAACATCTCTTCACTTTAAAAGTATTATGTTGGGCTGGAGAGATGGCTCAGAGGTTAAGAGCACTGACTGCTCTTCCAGAGGCCCTGAGTTCAATTCCCAGCAACCACATGGTAGATCACAACCATCTGCAATGGGATCCAATGTACTCTTCTGGTTGTCTGAAGACAATGACAGTGTAATCATATAAATAAAATAAACCTTAAAAAAGTATTATGTTGATTTCAGAAATTTCAGAAGTTAATTGTTTTGTGTCATGAGTTAGATGTATAATTGTATTTTTATAGTCTTGGAAATTCATAGCCATATGCATGTCTTTTACACCATCTTTAACTAGAGCCTCTATATCTAATATAGTCAAGATGACACAGTATTGTAAATTATGAGGCTAATGGATAAATCATTCGTGTGTTCAACAGATATATTTTTGAGAGCCTACTATATGCTAGGATTTATTATCACTGTGAAATAAAATACATAGACTTTGCTTAAGATTTTCTTAAGTGGAAAATAGCTTAATTAACTCTTCTCACAATGCTGGACATTTAGGTTTTTTCCAATTTTCCCTTAAGGGAGCCTTTTGAAGTAAAGATCTTTTCTTCCCTTTGTATTATTTCCTTAGGACAAACTACTCTAAATAGAATTGCTTTCCAATAACATGAGCCTTTTTCCCCCTTAGTGGTAGGGAGGAAAAAGAAGAAGGAAGCAGACTCTTGATTTATTTTTAATGATTTTAGTGTTTGTACATCAGAATGGCTATTTGCTCACAATGAATGCTAAGGACTTTATCATTGTTTGGGTAATAGGATGCCAAATATAAAACTGAAGAGATATTTTATGTTGCTATATTAAAATAACTTGCATGGGCTACAGCAGCCTAATAGATAAGGACCTGGCCTCCTACAAATGATTGCTTTATTGATTTATATTATAAGAAGTTTTAATTGCATTAAATGATTATAATTAAGGAGATATTCACATTCTTTAGTCCTTTAGTAAACAACTTGAACCTTATAAGTGGTTGTTTAGAACTGATAAGTAAAGTTAGTCAACAATAATGTAACTAAATTTACTGTAGTATAAATGTAATATGATTTTAAAGAATGTAACTTGCCAGGTCAGGAACATGATGAAATGTGATATGTTCATAGCAAATAAATCTAAATTTTGAAAAAATTTATGAAGGTATTATTTTAAAAATATTCCTAAAATTGCTCAAGGATATAAGTATATCCCAGATAACCTACAAATCCTATAGTTTATGGAACATAAGAGTGGTGTGATAATAATGTATAATGCTTCAATAATGTATAATAATGTATAATGCTTTTTGTGTGTATGTCAAGATTTAGAAAGATTATTTATGCCCATTGCTTGTTCATTAATGAAAGACTGTTATCATTGAAAACATGTAAATATAATCAGCATCAGACATTATTTATAGGTACTTCTGATGCATCCTTCTGCAATATAGCCAACCAGAGTTTTGTAGACTTATTTCTAGTCATTCTTACGAATATGGGCTCCAACATATCAGTTTTTAGTTTTAGTAGACAATTGAAAATAAATAATAAAAACCACATTTATGATAGGAGCTTTAAATCTTTAAGGTATAAAATATAAAACAGGCAAATCAGGACATTAGGGACCCATGGCTCTAGTTGTATATGTAGGAGAGGAGGTCCTTGGTCCTCCGAAGCCTGGATGCCCCAGTGTTGGAGAATTCAAGGGTGAGGAGGTGGGAGTGGGTGGGGGCACATCCTTATAGAAGCAGGAGGGGGAGGATGAGATCAGGGATTTCTGGGGGTGGGGAAATGGGGAAAGGGGATAACATCTGAAATGTAAATAAAATATCCAATAAAATTAATTTAAAAAATAAATAAACTTTCCCTTAAATTATAGCAAAACAATAATAAAAAAAAGATTCAAGAAAGTAGACCACTATAAGATAAAATCATAAAAGGACAAATACTTAAAAGAGATGATGGCCTGTGTCTTTTTACTGGGAAATTGAGTTTATTGATATTGAGAGATATTAATGACCAATAATTGTTACTTCCTGTTATTTTGATGTTGGTAGTGTTGTGTGTGTGTTTCTTGTTGCATTTAATAATGTCAGATTATTTATTTCTTGTGTTTCATTGTGTATAATTAGTCTTATTGGGTTAGAATTTTCTTTCTAGTACCCTCTGTTGGGCTGGATTAGAGGAAACATATTGTTTGAATTTGGTTTTGTCATAGAATGTCTTCGTTTCTCATTCTATGGCAATTGAAAAACTTGCAAGATATAATAGTCTAGAATGACATCTATGGTCTCTTAGGGTCTGTAAGACTTCTGCCCAGGCCCTTCTAGCCTTTAGAATCTCAGTTGAGAAATCTCATGTAATTCTGATAAATCTGTCTTTGTATGTTACTTGGCCTTTTCTCTTTCTGCTTTGTAAATATTTCTTTGTTTATATTTATTGTTTTGATTGTTATGTGGTAGGAGGATTTTCTTTTCTGGTTTAATCTGTTTAATGTTCTGTAAGCTTCTTATATCTTTATAGGCATCACTTATTTTAAATTAGGAAAATGTTCTTCTATAATTTTGTTGAAGATATTTTCTGGGCCTTAGAGCTGGGAATCTTCTTCTTCTATTCCTATTAGTCTTAAGTTTGGTCTTTTCATTGTATCTCAAATTTCCTGATGTTTTTATCATGAATATTTCATACTTTGCATTTTATTTGACTGATATATTGATTACTTCAAACATAACTTCTACACCTAAGGTTCTCCCTTCCATCTCCTGTGTTCTGTTGGTGATGCTTACATCTGTAGTTCTTGTTCTCTTTCTTACACAATAAACACTTTAATGACATTTAAAAAGAAATAATTTTCTAATTTAAGTATAAGAAGACATAAATTTACTTTTTAATGATATGGCAAAAAAATTTAGAATCTGAAACCTGAATTTAGCAAAGAGATAGAAACAGAGGAAGACTCAAGCTGAGATTAAGATAGAGTTGAAAAACGCAATAATCCAATTAGAAAACTCAAAGGAAACTTCTACAAGTAGATTAGGCCAAGTTACTATAGACAGTGAGGGGCTGTTGTGTGGGTGATGAGAATTAAACTTGGGTACCATATCAACCTACCAAACCCCCTCCCCCAAGAGCTCGCAGGAACTAAACCACAAACCAAAGAGTACACATGGAGGGACCCATGGCTCCAGGCACATATGCAGCAGAGGATGGACTTTCATGGATAAATGGGAGGACAGGCCCTTGGTTCTGAGAAGGATTGATGATGCCTCAGTGTAGGGAAATGCCAGGGTGGGGAGGTAGGAGTGGGTGGGTAGATGGGGGAGCACCCTTATAGAAGCAGGGGGATGGGGATGGGATAGGGGTTTGCAGAGGGGAAACTGGGAAAGGGGTTAACATTTGAAATGTAGATACAAAAAATATCCAATAAAAGAAAAAAATTGCAGTTTAGAAAAATAAAGAGAGCAGCCAGTGTTCTTAGCCTTTATGCCTGAGCATGAGTTGGCAAGCTGACCACTGAAAGCATGATATTGAGTTGGTACAACCCAACACCTACCCACCTATGATTTGTTGAATCTCTTATTTATTTATTTATTTATTTATTTATTTATTTATTTATTTTTAATTGGAACTTTTATTTACATTTCAGGTGTTTTCCCCTTACCCCCTTTCTCCTCCTTCCTCCCAGGAACTCCCCATCCCTTACCCCTCCTCTTGCCTCTATGATGGTGTACCCACACCCCACCCTCAAATACCACCCCCACGATGTCCAGCCTTCATGGGACCAAGAATCTTCTCCCACTTATATATAGCTCCCTTGCATATATAGCTGGAGCCATGGGTCCCTCCCTAAGCGCTCCCAGGCTGGTGGTTTAGACCCTGGGGGCTCTGGTTGGTTGGTATTGTTGCTCTCCTCATGGGGTCCCGTACACTTTCTACTCCTTCAGTCTTCACTATATCTTCTCTGTTGGAAACCCCATGATCAGTTTAATGGTTAGCTGTGAGCATCTGCCTCTGAATATGTCAGACTCTTACAGACCTCTAAGGAGACAGTTATGTTAGGCTCCTGTCAGCATGCACCTCCTGACACCCACATCAGTATCTACCTTTGGTGACTGCACATGGGATGGATACCCAGGTGGAATGGTCTGCAGACGGCCCCTCCTTCAGTTTCTGTTCTGCACTTTACATCCATATTTGCTCCCTTGAGTATTTTGTTACTTCTTCTAAGAGGGACTGTAGCCACCCCCCCACACTTGGTCTTCATTCTTCATGAGCTTTATGTGGTCTGTGAGTTGAATCTTGGGTGTTTCAAGCTTCTGGGCTAAAGTCCAATAATCAGTGAGTAAATACCATGTATGTTCTTTTGTGATTGGGTTACCTCACTCAGGATGATATTTTCTAGTTCCATCCATTTATATAAGAATTTATCAAATTCATTGTTTTTAATAGCTGAGTAATATTCCATTGTGTAAATGTACCACATTTTTTGTATCCATTCTTCTGTTGAAGGGCATCTGGGTTCTTTCCAGTTTCTGGCTATTATAAATAAAGCTGCTATGAACATAGTGGAGCATATATCCTTGTTATGTGTTAGAGCATCTTCTGGGTATATGCCCAGAAGTGGTATAGCTGGGTCCTCAGGTAGTGATATGTCCAATTTTCTGAGGAACTGCCAGACTGATTTCCATAGTGGTTGCACCATCTTGCAATCGCACCAACAATGGAGGAGTGTTCCTCTTTCTCCACATCCTCGCCAGCATCTACTATCACCTGAGGTTTTGATCTTAGCCATTCTGACTGGTGTGAGGTGGAATCTCAGGGTTGTTTTGATTTGCATTTCCCTGATGACCAAGGATGCTGAACATTTCTTTAGGTGCTTCTCGGCCATTCGTATTTCCTCAGTTAAGAATTCTTTGTTTAGCTCCATAACCCATTTTTTAATAGGGTTATTTGGTTGTCTAGAGCCTAATTTCTTTGTATATACTTCTTTTCTATATACTTCTTTGTATATATTGGATATTAGTCCTCTATCAGATGTGGGATTGGTAAAGATCTTTTCCCAATCTGTTGGTTGCCATTTTGTCCTATTGACAGTGTCCTTTGCCTTACAGAAACTTTGCAATTTTATGAAGTCCCATTTGTCAATTCTTGATCTTAGAGCATAAGCCATTGGTGTTCTGTTCAGGAACTTTTCCCCTGTGCCTAGGTATTCAAAGGTCTTTCCCAACTTCTCTTCTTTTATTTTCAGTGTGTCTGGTTTTATGTGAAGGTCCTTTATCCACTTGGACTTGAGCTTCATACACGGAGATAAGAATGGATTGATTTGCCTTCTTCTGCATGTTGTCCTCCAGTTGAAGTAGCACCATTTGTTGAAAATGCTGTCCTTGTTCCACTGGATGGTTTTAGCTCCTTTGTCAAAGATCAAATGACCATAGGTGTGTGGGTTCATTTCTGGGTCTTCAACTCTATTCCACTGATCTTCCTGCCTGTCTCTGTACCAATACCAGGCAGTTTTTATCCCTATTGCTCTGTAGTACAGCTTGAGGTCAGGGATGGTGATTCCTCCAGAAGTTCTTTATTGTTGAGAATGGTTTTCGCTATCCTGGGTTTTTTGTTATTCCATATAAATTTGAGAATTTCTCTTTCTAGCTCTGTAAAGAATTGAGTTGATATTTTAATGGGGATTGCATTGAATCTGTAGATTGCTTTTGACAAAATGGCCATTTTTACTATATTAATCCTGCCCATCCATGAGCATGGGAGATCTTTCCATTTCCTGAGATCTTCTTCAATTTCTTTCTTCAGAGACTTGAAGTTCTTATCATACAGATCTTTAACCTGCTTGGTTAGGTTCACCCCGAGGTATTTTATATTATTTGTGACTATTGTGAAGGGTGTCATTTCCCTAATTTCTATTTCAGCCTGTTTATCTTTCATGTAGAGGAAGGCTACTGATTTGTTTGAGTTGATTTTATAACCTGCCATCTTGCTGAAGTTGTCTATCAGGTTTAGGAGTTCTCTGGTAGAGGTTCTGGGGTCACTTAAGTATACTATCAATATCATCTGCGAATAGTGATATTTTGACTTCTTCCTTTCCTATTTGTATTCCTTTGACTTCCTTTTGTTGTCTAATTGCTCTGACTAGGACTTCCAATACTATATTGAATAGGTAGGGAGAGTGGGCAGCCCTGTCTATTCCCTGATCTTAGTGGGAATGCTTGAAGTTTCTCTCCATTTAGTTTGATGTTGGCTACAGGTTTGTTGTATATTGCTTTTACTATGTTTATGTATGGGCCTTGAATTCCTGTTCTTTCCAAGACTTTTACCATGAAGGGATGTTGAATTTTGTCAAATGCTTTCTCAGCATCTAGTGAGATGATCATGTGGTTTTTTTTCTTTGAGTTGGTTTATATAGTGGATTATATTGATGGATTTCCGAATATTGAACCATCCCTGCATTCCTGGGATAAAGCCCACTTGATCATGATGGATGATTGTTTTGATGTGTTCTTGGATTCAGTTTGCTAGAATTTTATTGAGTATTTTTGCATTGATATTCATAAGAGAGATTGGTCTGAAGTTCTCTTTCTTTGTTGGGTCTTTGTGAGGTTTAGGTTTGAGTGTGATTGTAGCTTCATAGAACGAATTGGGTAGTGTTCCTTCTGTTTCTATTTTATGGAATAGTTTGAAGAGAACTGGTATTACGGTTTCTTGTATGCAGCAAAATTCTGGGTCCTGTTAATGTATCCAGTCTGATAGTCTATGTCTTTTTATTGGAGAGTTGAGTCCATTGATGTTAAGTGATATTAAGGAAAAATGATTGTTGTTTCCTATTATCTTTGTTATTAGAGGTGGAATTATGTTTGTGTAGCTTCCTTTTTTTGGAGTTGTTGGAAGATTCCGTGCTTTTTCTAGGTTGTAGTTTCCTTCCTTGTGTTGGCGTTTTCCATCAATTATCCTTTGAAGTGCTGGGTTTGTGGGAAAATATTGTGCAAATTTGGTTTTGTCATGGAATATCTTGGTTTCTCCATCTATAGTGATTGAGAGTTTTGCTGGGTACAGCAGTCTGGGCTGGCATTTGTGTTCTCTTAGGGTCTGTATGATATCAGACAAGGATCTTCTGGCTTTTATAGTCTCTGGTGAAAAGTCTGGTGTAATTCTTATTGGTCTGCCTTTATATGTTATTTGACCTTTTTCCCTTACTGCTTTTAGTATTTTTTCTTTGTTTTGTGCATTTGGTGTTTTGATTATAATGTGACGGGAGGTATTTCTTTCTGGTCTAGTCTGTTTGGTGTTCTGTAGGCTTCTTGTATGTTTATGGATATCTCGTTCTTTAGGTTGGGGAAATTTTCCTCTATAATTTTGTTGAAGATATTTCCTGGCCCTTTAGATTGGGAATCTTCACTCTCATCTATACCTATTATCCTTAGGTTTGGTCTTCTCATTGCCTCTTGGATTTCCTGGATGTTCTGTGTTAGGAGCTTTTTGCATTTTGTATTTTCTTTGACTGTTGTGTCAAGGTTTTCCATGGTATCTTCTGTGCATGAGATTCTCTCCTCTATCTCTTGTATTCTGTTGGTGATGCTTGCGTCTATGACTCCTGATCTCTTTCCTACGTTTTCTATCTCCAGAGTAGTCTCCCTTTGAGATTTCTTTATTGTTTCTATTTCCAGTTTTAGATCCTGGATGGTTTTGTTCAATTTCTTCACCTGTTTGGTTGTGTTTTCTTGAAATTCTTTCAAGGATTTTTGTGTTTCCTCTTTAAGGGCTTCTACCTGTTTTCCTGTGTTCTCTTTCAATTCTTTAAAGGATTTTTGTGTTTCCTCTTTAAGGGCTTCTATCTGTTTAGCTGTGTTCTCCTGTATTTCTTTAAGGGAGTTACATATGTCCTTCTTAAAATCCTCCATCATCATCACGAGAAGTGATTTTAATTCTGAGTCCTGTTTTTCCTGTGTGATGGAGTATCCAGGGCTTGCTATGGTGGGAGAACTGGGTTCTGATGATGTCAGGTAACTTTGGTTTCTGTTGCTTGTGTTCTTGCGCTTGCCTTTCACCATCTGGTTGACTCTAGTGTTACCTGTGCTCACTGTGTCTGACTGGATTCTGTCTTTCCAGTTATCTTGCTTGTGTCAGATCTCCTTGGATTTCAGATGTCTCTGTGTTCCTGTGATGCTAAGTTCCCTCTGCTCTGGATGCAGTAGGTTCTCTAGGTTGTCTCAGGATCAGGTGTTTCCACAGGAGCAGACCAGCTTAGGGTCTGCCCCAGGCAAAGGGACCAGGTTCCTCTGCTCTGGATGCAGTAGCACCCTCTAGGATGTCTCAAGATTGGTGTTTCCACAGGAACAGAGCAGCTAAGGGTCTGCCCCAGGCAAAGGGAACAGGTTCTGGGTGGAAGGGAGGTGGCATTCCGGAGGGGCGCAGTTTGGGTGCCTGCTCGTTCCTTAACCCCCACCTAAGTCCCAGTTGTAACTCTGGGGCATGTGGTGGTGGACAAGGTGTCTTACCCTCTGCTCTGGATGCAGTTGGTCCCTCTAGGATGTCTCAGGACTGGTGTTTCCACAGGAGCAGACTAGCTAAGGGTCTGCCCCAGGCAAAGGGAACAGGTCCTGGGGCAGAAGGGGGCTGTTGAATCTCTTGATGGGGCCAGTTCTGCAGAAAGAAAGTTGCAGAATCTTCATGACACAAGAAAACAAGAGAATATTAGAAAGGAATCCCAGAGAGGATCAAGTATTTATAGTATAGCAGAAGCTAGAGTCCTTGAACCAGACGAATGACTCACTGCAAAGAATATTTGCAAGAAAAGTTGTTTGGGCAAAAGGTTATACTGTTTGATGTACTATGATCATGACATAGCAGAGCTTCTATGGTAAGATGTTTTGTTTTTGCTTAAGTTTTATTCATTTATTTATTCATTCATTTTTTACTTTTTGTTTTTGTTTGAGGGGAAGGTTGCAAGTGCAGAGGGTGGATATGGAGGGATGGGGAGATGAGTGTGCTTTAGGTGCATGAAGTGGAACTTACAAAGAATCAATAAAATGTTAAAAAGTAGACCAAGTTGAAGAGAAATATGAAGGTGTGAAGATTTGTAGAAGAGTTATACTGTTCAACCAAAACCAAAAATAATTAAAAAAAAAAAAAAAACATTTGAAAGGAATATGTAAGGAACTTTCAAAACTAAACCAAATCTAACCAAAGCCCCCCCCCAAAAAAAAAAAACTCCAACCAACCAACCAACCAACCAATCAACAATAAAAACAAAACAACAAAAAGCCAACAACAACAACAAACAAAACAAACAAACAAAACATGAAGCCCATCTGTGTTGGTCAAATAGATCTGGACATGGGGCCTGCCTTGAAGTATGGTTGGTATACCCAGTGATACTCCACAGGAGAGAGTTGTTTTTGTCTCAGCAGGTGTCAATTCCCGAATAGGTATTTGATTAGAAATGGACCTTTAAGTCTACTTTGTCTGTTAGTGCTGGAATTTTGTCTGATTTCAGCCTGTGTATGTCATGTGTGCTTTGACTGAAGATACTGATTCTTTAAAGTAACCAGTTCAACAGCTCTAGCTCTTAACAGTCTTTGTGATTTCTCAACTAAATATATCCCTGAGCGTTAAGAGAAAGGATTTGATTAGGACAGTGACCATGGCAGTGTTCACAGAACTTTGTTTATTGCCTTGCTTGTTCTTTGACTATTTGTGTTTATTGCCTTGTTTGTTCCTTGACTATTTGCATCTATTGTACTGTTAGTTCCTCAGACTAGAACTGACTTTAATACTTGCATGTAATTAAAATGGTGTACAAGCAAAAAGGAGGAGGGGGGATTGGATAGGGGATTTCTAGGGAGGGGAAATAAGGAAACGGGATGACATCTGAAATGCAAATAAATAAAATATCCAATAAAAAAAGACTTCCCAATTAGGACTAGTATTCCAAAGTTTCCGACTCTTTGCACATTATCTAGTTGTAGGTCTTTCTGTTAACTGTAATATATTGCAAGAAGCTTCTTTAACGAGGGTTGATTAAGGGACTGATCTGTCGACATATCAATATGTTGTTAGGAGTCATTTTATTGTTATGTCCATCTAGTAGAATAGTAGTAGTGGGTTTTTCTTTAGAACACATAATCTATCTCAAGTGTGGGTTTCAGCTCATGGAATATGCCTTTTAAAAAGTGGTTGGTTACTCCCACAGCATTTGCATTTGTGCCACTGATGCACCAGTAGATCATGTAGGCTGATTATAGTTGCAGATTACAAGGTTTGTAGCAGGGTGATATTAATGATTACTTTTCTCCTCTAATAATATTCAGAGCACCTTCTCAAAACATGAATGCTAGCCAGTAGAGCTCGTTGGGCCCTAACTTGACTTCTTCATGTTCAACTATGAAAATAAATGGTATCTTCAGGTGGGCAGGGCCCTACCCTCAGGTTGTGGAGTGGAGCCAATAGCCTTGGCAATATCATGCAATAGTTACTGCTTATATAACCTTAGGAAGTTATTATGTCACTTTTTCTTGGAGGACATGAACAAATATCTATTCAGTGCAGATAGAATTCTAATTACAGATGAAAGCAACAAGTTCATTTTGAATCAGTTTGTTTATTGTATTACTTACAGAAATGTGGGCATAGGCTTATAGGAGAGTAGATGATCTAGCAGTAATTACATCACACCCACAAAACAGCAACCCCAGTTTGGGTGATAGTTGATGACAGCTGAAGGAGGAAGTAAAGCTAAGTTGTTTCTAATTTGGACTATGCTGTGTTTGTTTTGTCCTAGATAGATATATAAACATTAATTTTTAGTATAAATATAAAATCCTAAGCATAGTGTCTTGTCCCCAGAATCATCATCATTACCGTACCCAAATTCACTGATTTCATTGAGATACATGGAATTTGGAACTGGGCATGTGTTTGTTTTTGTGGCTACCTTAGTCTAGCTGTGTAATGTTTTAAATTCCAAAAAGATGATTTTTATCCAAGAGTAAAAAATGCTGTATCTTTAGATTTCTCTATCAGATTCACAGGTAGCTTGGCTGTTGAGGGTCTCTTCTCTCCAGTAGTTCTAATTTTTTTATGTAACTTTAGAAAGGGAGCATTAAGAATATTGTAATTTTCAGAAATGTCCTGAGATTTGCATTTTGATTATTTCTATGCCCTAAGGAACTTCCATTCAGGATTGAATGTTTAATTTGGTGAAAATTTTCTACAACGGAGAGGCTTAATGGATCTTGTAAGCTTTCAGCTTCATGAACCTTAGACTTTCTGAGCCTTGCTAGCTTCACAAGTTTCTTTAGCTTGCTAAATCTTAGGATTCCCCTATCAGGAAAGAATGTGTAGTTGTGGGGATTGGTATAGCTGTACAAACAGTAAGCTATACAAGGTATCTTAAACATGGAACATTGATCCATAACACAAATTAGATGTCCACAAAATATCAGGGTATTAGTGTGAGACTCCTACTATCTCACTTTTAATTTGTGTCAATAAATAGATATCAAGCATGAAGTTAAACAAGAGCTTTAAACATGATGTAAAATTTGTTAAAGAAAAGTTGGAGAATAGATTACATGACTCTAAAATACTTTGGCTTATTTTAAGACTAGAAAAATGTTGAAATAATGAGGAAAAAGAAAAAAAAATTAGTGAAGAAAATTATTTGGACTGATCCAGACCTTCTTCATGTATCCCCTTCAAATGTAGGGTTGTCTTCTTCATCTCAAGGAAAGAGATGGTATCATGGAGCTACCTAGGTTTAAAGAAAAGTGTTCCCTTTAGTCAAGAGTGGTGGGCTCTACCATCAGGATGTGGGTGAAGGAAGTAAACTAACCTGTTTTGTGTTTCCTTTGCATTTGTGTGTGTTTCCTAAAGAACAGTTCCAAGAGATTTTGAGAGAGAGAGAGAGAGAGAAAGAGAGAGAGAGAGAGAGAGAACACTACAAAGGGCTTTTTGTTTACTGTTTGTGTGTGTGTCCTATATAACAGATACACAGGAATAATTTGTCAGCAACAAGAGTAGGAAAATATTAGATTTCGAGGTTTTTAGAAAGAATTAAAAGCATTACACAGAGGTAAAATCATCAGCCAAGTCAAAAAAATTCCATAGATTAGGGCTCCATTGGTGAATATATTAATGAGCCATATATTCATGTAATTATACAAGATTATCTGTGGTTAAAGGAGCTAAAGTCTTTTAATATATTTTGTCATTATGATAAGCATACAGTATTTGTCAGTTTTAATGATATGATTCCATTTAAATCTTAAAAATCTACCAACTAAATCACTGATTCATGGTTCTCAGTATTTCCTAATGGCTACACTTTTTTTATTTAGTTATTTAAATCACATCGTAATTTGCTTATTTACACAGAGGTTATAAACACAAAAAGGCAGGATGTGGGGAAGGGAATGGCACTGGAGCATAGGTGTTCAGGGGGAGTACAGATACCTTTCAGAACAGGGTATCACCTGGGTGTAGGTTCAGGGGACAGATCACTATGGCTCTGCCTATGATTCACTTGTCCTTATCTAAGTTGATACTGTCCACTGAGGCTGCCTATTTATAAGACCTATGACTACTAGGTCTGGTAAATTTCCTCAGAAGCTGCCTGTTTACAATAGCTTATAGCCTTCTGTTTCAGTGTTTTTCCACAGAGACCCAAGACTTTGTGTTAGCATGCATGTATGTCAGGCCTACTGCTGACTTTAGGTCTATGGCTGATTTTAGGCCTTTAGTGTATATGCAAGGCTGCTCCTGACATCTCCTCCCTTCTCTAAGTATAGAAGGGCCTTGGCGATTCTATTTTGTGAGGGCGGGGATAGAGGCCTGACCTCCAATAATTGAAGGGGATCTTGTAATGGCTCAGGTCCTCCTGTCATTGTCCAGTGAGGCATGAGGGCCATACCCATCCTGATGTCTTTTTCCTGGAGAGGGGATACTTTTGACATCAACCCCTATGCAGTCAGGCTTGTCCCTCAGGGAACCCAGATAGATATTTTTAAGTTTTATTTATATTCCCTTGCAGTGCTTAGCCTCACAGCCTAAGCAAGAATTCAGATCACCAGTCAGAGAGGGTTCTGGTTAGCCTCTCTCTGCTTGGTCTAGGAGCGGAAGTCCCCTCTTTTAGGTTGGGTGGAGATGGGTTTGAGGAACATCCTTGATAAAGTAACAACCTCATCTTGAGTCTCCTGGTCCTCCATAGCTAACTTATGATAATGTATCTGAATAGGTTTTGCTACCAAATTATCTATCCATTGTATCACAAAGTTAGTCAGCCTATTTAAGGCCTGGGACCAAAAGAATCAGCAAAAATAACCCAATTAATAGTCCCAAGATGGGCGGAAGTGGGGTTGACAACCATGGAGAGGTTGAAAAACAGTCCTTGTACAAGCTCTCATCTTTCTCTTTCTCTCTCTGTCTTTTCTCTGGGCCTTCTCTGACCTTTTTAAATGTAGATTTATATTTCTTTAAATATTGTCTTTATGACTCTCTGAGTGCGGAAGAAACTACTGCTGGTGCTTCTGCCCAGATCTTACAAGAACTCTGAAAAATGTGTTTTTAAAAATAAAAGAGGGGGAACTGTTTACCCCCAGAAGGAGTCTCCTGAAACACTCTCCATCATGCATTATTTACTTATTAGTTCTCTAAAACTGAAAGCTCATGGCAATTCTGCTGCTGACTGCCTCTGGCATTGCTGAGACCACTACAGACTATGCCATAGCTATGTGGAAAGTCCCTCTTACCCTTAAATGGAATGGCCCAGACCCAGTTCTCATATGGGGCTGAGGACTGATCTGCCTGTTTGATACCACAGAAGGCACAGCTAAATGGCTGCCAAAAGTTTAATGGAATAAATAGATTCCCCCACAAGGCCAGGCCCAACTTTAAATAAGATGAATAACAATTGACCTCCAGGGAATTCCCTTCTTTTTCCTTTCCAGGTAAACATGAAACACCCGTGATGTCTGCTGGTAGAACTGTAATCCTGATGCTGGCCTCCAGACTTATACTACTCAGACCTTTGATGGGCCATTGACAAGGACACCAAACAGCTAGAGATTGACATCACTAATCTGAAGAAATCCCTTGTTTCGATGTCTGAAATGATCTCCAAAAATTGCAAAGGACTTTATTGGACTTGATTTATTCTTCTACAATAGAAAAATGGTCAGAGAAAAAGGTCAGAGAAGGCTACATTTTTAACACAGAGAGCCTAAGTCCAATCTTGTCTCTATCATTTACTATTTACCATGCAAGGCTAAATGATATTATGAATGTAAAATATTTATTAAATTTGGCTCAGCAGTGTTCCTTATTTTGGGATGAAAAGGTAGCTTAGTGGCTAAATGCACTTGCTGTCCAGCTCAACAATCCGAGTTCATTCCATGAGACAAATGATATAAAGAGTGAAATGACTTTTGGATATTATCCTCTGACTTTCATATGCATGGAAAGTATGAATATTCTTTGTTAATGTAGCCCACTCTGTCAATGCACTGCAAGCTATGTTCTTTGGAATTGAATTAACACTACTCTGGATCAGAAGTAAAATCTAGAGAGAGTTATGGTATAGCTACCAACATTGAAATGCTTGATGAAGTTTAGAGGTGCCACGATTCAATGAACCTTTGAGTCTGTTTTAGCCCATAGCCCTACTTGATTGCTCATCTCACAAAGGTAAGAATTCAAAGAGACTCTGACTGGATCTTCCAAAGAGACACCATATTTCTCTTATGGGTTAAATTCATCTTACCACCATGAGCAATTCTATAGATGGTCACAGTTTTTGTTCTCTTTGAAGTTTCAACTTCTGAAAGTGCCAGAAAACTTTTCAAAATAACTCACATCCCTAAATTTATCTCCTTGTGACCTGAATCTCAGGAATTTCAGGAAGTGCAGAAACCAGCTCTGGCTTTGGCCACTAGAACACAATGTACAAGATGCACTGTTCCCCTTGACCACACCTCTGCTGTACTTTCTACAATGCTGCCAAGAATTTATAAACGTTCTACCATTATTGTGTTAAGCACTTGGATTGGGAGAGCCACCAGGGTTATGAAAGCATCTTGAGATATCAGGGTTTGTTTTTTGTTTTTTGTTTTTTTTTTCTCCTCATGAAATTCCTGTGTTTGGATTAGGTGTACATTCTTAGTAAGAAAGATCAAAACAGAAAAACGAAAGAAAGAAATATTCATGAGAATCACTATAAAAGAACTAAGCTATAAAAGATTTTTTATGTGAGAATTGGAATTTTATCAAATTTTTCTCTATTATAGTTTCACCAGATGGTAGGAGGTGGAAATATTTTGACATGGTATAAGAACTTCAACTGTATCCTGACAGAATAAATTGATATTCTTTGTAGAAGCAATGAAAGGACTATTTTGTTTTGAAATTCTTCTGATAATAATAGAAAGAACTAACCTTTATGCCTGTAGTTTGAATGTGCCATGGCCCTCATATGCACATGTGATCTGTACACTTAGCCCCCCAGCTAGCTGGACTGTTTTTAAAATCTATGAAACCTTTAGAAGTTCAAAACTTGTAGAAGTGAATGGGATCACTTGTGATGGGATTTCAGGCTTGATAGTCTCTCCCCTTTCTGAGTGAAGACACAAGAGACAAGGTTTGTCTAGCTCCTACTGTCATGGCTTCCACTCCATGATGGACATTATCCCTTCTTAAACTCTCAGACAAAATAAACCCTTCTCCCTTAAGTTGTTTTTTGCCAGATTACAGAAATGAGAGAAGTCACTAACACGATGTTCCCTTATAGTACTTTGTTTACAAGAACAATAGATAATAAGTGTATCATTCCCCTCAGAGTTCAAAGTCTTATAGCATAATTCTACTGATGCAATTTTATTCTATATCACAAAGTTGAATTTCATTAAATGGCAAAAGTAAGGTCGTCTCCACTTGATGGAGGTGATGCTAAAATGGGTGTAGCTGGAGATCTTCTGTGTGTGCTTTGGCATTCACATTATATGTATATGTATATATGTATATGTATGTATATGTATATGTATATGTATATGTATATGTATATGTATATATATGTATAATGTATATGTATATGATGTATATGTATATGATGTATATGTATATGATGTATATGTATATGATGTATATGTATGTGTATGTGTATATATATATATATGAAAAAGTCTTTAGGCAAGAAGTTTTAATAATGACATGAGGAAAACTACTATATTCCTGACAGAAAATCTTAAAACTGATAGAATAGAAGCACATGTAAGATTTATTTTTAATACATTATTTTAAATTGCTTTCTTTGTTCGTGCTGTTTTTACCACAATGGCTTTCTGAAAGAATGCATTTTATAATCTTTTGGACAATACTATTTCATTAGTAGCATATTTTTGTAACTGATTTTGCATCATAAGATCTTTAGTAAGTATATTATTTTGAAAAAATACATTTATTCATTTACTTGCTGGGAGACGTGTATGTTATAGCATGTGTGTGCAGGTCAAAGGACAACTTGTGGGAATTCAGTCTCTCCTTCCTCATGTAGGACCTGGTGATGGAACTCAGGGTTTTAAATATTATAATATTTTAATCTGTTACTTCTCTTTATCTCTACCACAGTTTTTCTTACAAAATTATAACTTTCATTTGAGTTTCAATCATCACTTTCTTCTGATGATCTGCTTCCATTCTTGTTTACTTGATGGTGATGAACACCACTGTCACCAATAATATACAATAGTGTTTTGACCTAATAGTGTCTAAGAATACATTTAGTCATTGTATTTATGATACTGTATAACAAAGAAGAAAAACTATTTACTAACAGGATTAATGAACAAAAGTACAATTCTCATTAGTCAGGATAAAGGCTTTTCTTCTTAATCTTCCTATGTCTTACTTCACTTTATGTTAAGCTAATCATACTGGGTAAAGTATTATTTGAAATATTTGATAAAATATTATTTGAAATAAAGGATTATTTGAAATAATCCAAGTCTGACATAGCAAGATGCTATTATGAATTTGTTAAGGCATATATGAGATGGAAATAATTTCATTCATTTCACTCTAGTCTTTCCAAAGATGAGTCTTTGTTTTGTTTTTTGGTTCTTTCTTTCTTCTTTCTTTCTTTCTTTCTTTCTTTCTTTCTTTCTTTCTTTCTTCTTTCTTTCTTTCTTTCTTTCTTTCTCTTCCTTCCTTCCTTCCTTCCTTCCTTCCTTCCTTTCTTTTTTTCTTTCTTTTATTTTTTGAGACAGGGTTTCTCTGTGTAGCCCTGGCTGTCCTGGAACTCACTCTGTAGAACAGGCTGGCCTGGAACTCAGAAATCTGCCTGCCTTTGCCTCCCAAGTGCTTGGAATTAGAGGTGTGCGCCACCACTGCCCAGTTCAAAGATGAGTCTTTAAAAAACAATACACATGTTATTCAAGATATCTTTAAGGCAGACACAGAGGAAAAGTTGTCTCTTTCCCATTCAGTAGACTGATAAGGTATTCTCTAGCGCATCAAATGTGTGAAGGAGGCAGTGAGTGATGTAGGGACTCCAGAGGAGACTGAATACAGTTCTCTTCATGGTGGCAATATGCGTGCTGTGTGTCTGCAGGTCAAGAAATTTTCATAGTTTGCCGCTGTGTTCCCTCTGCCTTCTTATGGCTCGGAGCAGACAGAAAACAACTTATAATAATATTTAGTTGTTAAATATTATCTACTGGATAGGTAAGGTACCCAAAAAACAATTTCTGAAAGGACAGAATTTGCAATTACAAGGGTGTATATACACCGTGTACAGGGGGTAGTCTACACTGAAGTAAATTCAAATTTCTTTGTAGGTTGGGCTCTTCCCACACCTTCCTCAGCAGATCTAAGATATACAGAATCCCCTTATTCTGGTCCCTAGTATCTGGTGGTGGATGTACAATACAGAGAATGGTCAAGAGATGAATTCATTGTAAATTTTTGAAACATGAACTATGATCTTTATGATTTCATCATATTCTCATCTTCTGATACTGAGAAAAAGCAACCTCTTAGGTAATTTCATTCACATAATGGAACTATATAGTGCCACTAAGGAATGCAAAACTGTCCAGAGACACAGAACAACCAAAAAAAAGCCACAATATCAAAAGAGATTTTTTTCCTTTCCTTTTGGGTCCACTCTTAGCATTGGTAACAGAAATGCTAATAAATCTTTTAGAATGACTACTATGTCTTCTGCCTCAGTCCCCTTTATTATAACAAAAAATGATCCATTACATGGTGGCCCTGTAAAAAGTATTTAGTGACTTTATTTTTGCATGTAAGAAGATATTATGACTTTACCACATAACCTAAACAAATTCAGAGCTAATGGATGCCAATGAAATTTGAACTTCATCATAATTCTGGAAATTGGCCATGATAGAAAGTGTATTCTTGAAGAATTTTTTTCATGATGTTTATCACTTAAGCACTAAAATGGTTTAGACTTTCCATGTCATGAAACCACATTTATGGAGTAACTTTATTTTTTTGGTTTTTCAAGACAGAGTTTCTCTGTGTAGTTTAGCCCTGGCTGTCTTGGAACTTGCTCTGTACACCAGACTGGTCTGCAACTCAGAGATCTGCCTGTCTTTGCCTTCCAAGTGCTGGGATTAAAGGTGTGTGTCAATATGCCCAGCTATGTAATTACTTTTATTGGCCCAAAGTTTAAAATTTTAGGGCAGGTGTGTATTTGTCTTTTTCTTTTATTCTTACCTGTTATTATTAATCACTTTGGATCAATCAAGAGTTTTCATTTCTATGTATAGTTCAGTGAAAATTCATGCACATTTTATTTGATGAAATTATTAGCCTCTCATTAATTATGATTAAAACCTCAAGTAATTATGCAAACTAAGTTTAGTCATTCATACATATAGAACAATTATATATATTGTTATATATATAAATAACACTGTACTGCCAAGGACAGCAAGATACATACAAGATCAAAGTATTTGTAGTCATATGTTTTTAACTGCAAAGTGCCACATGGAATATGTCATGTCTCCTTTGCTTATAGTATTGATAGTAGGCATTTGTTAATATTTACATTGATAACATAGTTTTCTCTGTCATCTCATAAGAGATATTACTATTAGTTCTTGTTAAAAAGCTAATGTTTCAGAAGACAAATTACCTCAAACTTGGGAATTTATATGCAAAAAATTGAAAACAATCTTTATCAAATCATTTATCCTTAAATACACAAGTTGAAATTTGCTTCATTTATGGAGCATATCTTTTAACTGCTCTTCATACCTAATGCTTCACTTACGTGTCATTACATTGTGTTCTGAGGATGCCATATGACTCCAGAATGACCGTCTTTTGAAACTGTGGAATGCTTCATTGCAAAGTCAGACTCTAATCTGCAACCAATTTGTGTCAGCTTTCTGCTTAGAAGAAAATCTCAAATCCTCTCTTAACCCAGGAATCAGCTGAAGGCTCATCTTGGTTTCATGAGCCCAGCACAATTAGGTTGTGCGTGAATGTGGGCCACATGCGTTTATTGCTCTCCTAGCATGTGTTACTTTGATGTGTTGGGTCGAAGGCTCACTTTGCTGGGCAGCCTTCCTCCTGGGTCTTTATACTGCTTAGCAGTTGAGTCCAGACTTTGAAACACAGCCTAATTTAGAGGCGGATGCTGCAGCTGCTGCTGTCATTTCAGATGATTTTTTTTTTCTTTGATGTCAGCTTAGAATCTTGGGTGTTGTATCAGTGAGGCAGCGTCTGCAATTCACAAAATAGAGCATACCATTTCAGCTTTTGTCTTAGCCTTTACATTGAATTTCAACACCTCTTACATTATCAGAAATTGTAGCTGAGAATAAATAAACAGAAATATGTTTATTATTAATTAGAAAAATATGGTTTGAATAAAGAACACGCAGCTGTATTGGGGTTAATTTAATATTAGACTTGCATGATGTCTGGGAAACAAGAATCATAAAACCGAAATGCAAACAGAGAAGCTTCTTATTCCCCTCTTGTTCACTTTAATGGCACCAGAATGTATCTTCTGAATGTCTACTGGGCTCATCCTCAATCCGTCTGCATTCATTATGCCTGCTTTGTTTTTGTGAAATGCATGCTTTTCCTTAGCAGGAACTAACCTAATCCTTCCAGGCAGGAGCAGTAATGGACCAGCTTATCTTCGTTTTCATTAATTGAAAACCCTAAGTCTCCAAAATTCTGTTTATTGGCTTTCTAAATTTGAAGTAGCTTCATCACCTCCAGGCTATTACCTGACATGAAGCGTAGTTTCAAAACCTAAAAGAAGTGAAGATTTGGGGTTAATTACTAGCGACTGTATAAAAGCAGCTGGATATATCGAGGCCCACAAATTCTTTTCTGCATTTTTCCTTCCATGAGAACCATTTATCATGAAGGACTATGAGACAGAATTTGCCTATGTGAATATGGTATTTCTAAAAACCAAGTTTGAAAGACATAAACAGCTACTTACTAAAAGCAAGTGAAAAATGCCCATTTCTAGTTTTGATAAAATTTCACTTTAATTTACAGAAAAATAGTGGTAACTATAGTTTGTCATACTGCTAATAACACAAGCCTCAATAATAGTTACCAAACAAATTCTTGTAGATGTAATTTACTTTTTTGCCCTGTCTGTAATCTGTCACCATATTGTATTCTAAGTAGACTTCTTTTAAAATATAGGCACAATAAATTTTCTGGGAGCAAAAGTAACATCAGTTGTTGAAGACAACATACCATAAAAACTGCTGTTTATATGAATTTTTACAGAAGATATTAGAAAAATATTCTACATTTTAAGGAAGGATAGATAAATGAATGTTTTGTAGCCACTCAGTGGAGTACTACGCAACTACTTAAAATGATATGGTATACAACTGCATAGATAAATAGCATAAGGTTAAAAATATAATGGAAACCTATGGTAATTAGAGCTGTTTTAATTTGATCATGGGATAATTTTTCATTACCAAATATTAAAAATAAATAGAGAGACCAATGACAGGTATTATAAAGATTGTAAATCTATTATATGCAATGTGCTTATATACATAAAATTTATTACTTGTTTTATGTACTTCATGAATGTACACTAAATATAATCTAGATTCTTAATTTATTCTGAATGTAAGTTAAGAATGTACACATATATCAATGTATACATATATATGAATGATTAACAGGTTTTTCTAATATTTTTTTCTTTTCTCTGGCTTTCTTCTGTTGGAGAATAGAGACTAAAGTAAAACTATAAAAAATATTACAAATATTACAAAATATACAATATATTAGTAAAACATATAGAGCAATACTATTATGTTACTTTCATGTGTTATGTGTATGCACATCAACATGTATTTGTGTGTAATACATGTGTATGATGTATGTATGTTTATGTGTGTGTACTGTGTGTGCACACTTTTTGATCATGTATGTAGAGAGAATTTTGATTTCTTTTAAAACCCAGTTATGTTGTGTGAATATGTTTTTGTTTTACTTCCAGGTGTGGGATATGGGGCTGCTTCGGTTTGTCCACAGCTGCTATGGTTGTCTTGTGTTCTATAGGGACATGACTTTTTCCAGCTGCAGATAGTTTGATTCTGGGGACTCTGGAGAGGGTGTAAATGTGAGGATCCTGAGAGAGCCAGTGTGTTAATTATGAGGAATACAATACTTTCTACTGTGGAAGTGAACAAGCTCTTTCTGGCAGCAATGGGTTCTTGGTAAAAATGCATAGGCTTCCTAGAATTTACAAATGCTGTGGTAAATAGCATCACTGGACAAGTGAGTGCAAGTCTAAGAGAGACATACAAGGTAATCTGTTGCCATTAGGAAGTTGCTTTGGGGACCAAGCTCAAGCTAGCAAAAAGTATGAACTTTTTCAGAGAAATGACAAGAGTTACCAGGTTATCAAAAAACAAAGCAAAAACAAAACAAAGGAAAACAAAAAACTCACTGATCTGAAAAGCATTTGATTCATTGACCAAGAAAGCACCAACAAAACTCAATTATTTACATTGGTATGGATTATTGTATATTGATAGAAATGTAAGGTTATTTCATTCAATCTTGCTTAACGTTTTATACATATGCAACACATACAACTCTTTTTAAAATGTAATTTAAAGGTCTAGTCTTATGAAAGATAATTATTGCAAACTGTTTAGTATAATTAGAAATGCAGGTTGGTAGTTAGGCACCTATAAATAACCTTACTTGTAGTCTTGTTAGGTACTAGTGTAGTTAATTACAGAAATAAGCTTTCTTTAGCCTCCTGGGTATGTTTTCTTTCTTTTTTTTTTTTCTTAACTTCTTTTTTTTTTATTGGAAATTTTATTTACAATTCAGATGTTTTTCCCTTACCCCATTTTCCCCCCTCCCTCCCAGGAACTCCCTATCCCTTCCCCCCTCCTCTTGCCTCTATGATGGTGTACCCCCACCCATCCTCCGCCATACCTCACCTCCCTGCCCTCAAATACCCCCCACATGACGTCCAGCCTTCATGGGATCAAGGATCTCTTCTCCCACTTATATATAGCTCCCTTGCATGTATAGCTGGAGTCGTGGGTCCCTCCCTAAGCACTCCCAGGCTGGTGGTTTAGACCCTAGGGGCTCTGGTTGGTTGGTATTCTTGCTTTCTTCATGGTGTCTTGAATTCTCTCAACTCCTTCACTCTTCACTCTATCTTCTCTATTGGGAACCCCATGATCAATTTAATGGTTAGCTGTGAGCATCTGCCTCTGAATATGTCAGACTCTTGCAGACTTCTAAGGAGACAGCTATATCAGGCTCCTGTCAGCATGTACATCCTGACATCCACGTCAACGTCTACCTTTGGTGACTGCACATAGGATGGATACCCAGGTGGAATGGTCTGCAGACGGCCCCTCCTTCAGTTTCTGTCCTGTACTTTGTATCCATATTTGCTCCCTTGAGTATTTTGTTACTCCTTCTATGAAGGACTGAAGCCCCCCCGACCTGGTCTTCATTCTTCATGAGCTTTATGTGGTCTGTGAGTTGAATCTTGGATATTTCAAGCTTCTGGGCTAAAATCCAATAATCAGTGAGTGAATATCATGTATGTTCTTTTGTGATTGGGTTACTTCACTCAGGATGATATTTTCTTTTATTTTTATTTTTATTTTTTTATTGGAAATTTTATTTACATTTCAGATGTTCTCTCCTTACCCATTTCCCCCTCCCTCCCAGGAACTCACTATCCCTTCCCCTCTCCTCCTGCCTCCACGTTGGTGTACCCCCACCCACCCTTCCCGTTCCTCACCTCCCCACCCTCGAATATCCCCCCGCCCACGAAGTCCAGCCTTCATGGGACCAAGGATCTCTTCTCCCACTTATATATAGCTCCCTTGCATATATAGCTGGAGCCATGGGTCCCTCCCTAAGCGCTCCCAGGCTGGTGGTTTAGACCCTGGGGGCTCTGGTTGGTTGGGATTGTTGCTTTCCTCATAGTGTCACAATCCTTTCAACTCCTTCAGCCTTCACTCTATCTTCTCCATTGGGAACCCCATGCTCAGTTTAATGGTTAGCTGTGAGCATCTGCCTCTGAGTATGTCAGACTCTTACAGACTTCTAAGGAGACAGCTATATCAGGCTCCTGTCAGCATGTACATCCTGACATCCACATCAACCTCTACCTTTGGTGACTGCACATAGGATGGATATCCAGGTGGAATGGTCTGTAGATGGTCCCTCCTTCAGTTTCTGTCCTGCACTGTGTCTCCATATTTGTACCCTTGAGTATTTTGTTACTCCTTCTAAGAAGGACTGAAGGCTCCCCTATTTGCTCCTCATTCTTCATGAGCTTTATGTGGTCTGTGAGTTGAATCTTGGGTATTTCGGGCTTCTGGGCTAAAATCCAATAATCAGTGAGTGAATACCATGTATGTTCTTTTATGATTGGGTTACTTCACTTCAGGATGATATTTTCTAGTTCCATCCATTTACATAAGAATTTATCAAATTCATTGTTTTTAATAGCTGAGTAATATTCCATTGTGTAAATGTACCACATTTTTTGTATCCATTCTCTGTTGAAGGGCATCTGTGTTCTTTCCAGTTTCTGGCTATTATAAATGAAGCTGCTATGAACATAGTGGAGCATATGTCCTTGTTATATGTTAGAACATCTTTTGGGTATATGCCCAGGAGTAGTATAGCTGGGTATGTTTTCAAAGTTAAGCATATAGTAAATAGCTAGAAACAAGCAATGTTTGTCTGTTCAGATGCACTATAGATAGACAGATGGTCTTCAAACATTTGAGGGATCTCCTGAATATGGCATTTAGATGTTTTAATAATAAAAGCCTTTAGTTACAGAGAAACATGTTTCCTCCTGGCAGCACCACAATCTACTTCAAAGAAGATGGACACAGAAGAACCTCCCCTGGAGTTTGCTTCTTGTGGCAAAGATTGCAGTTGGGCAAAAACTGTCCTTACCAAGACTACCGACAGCATGCTGTCCAAACTGTGGACAAGCAGGACTGCTAAATCATCTGCACAACTCTGAAGAGAGACAAGATATGCCAGTTCTTCAAATTTCCTGCTTCACAGAAAAGTCTGTCAGATATCCTGAACCTGTTGGCCAAAAATTGGATGCCCCACCAATACAGAATAATCTTGGGTGACTATCCAGGCAGCCAACAGTCTCTGTCACTTTTTTTTTTTTTTTTCAGGTTGGAAGCTACTTGCTCTACATTTCCTGTTTACTCAGGTAATATTTATCCTTTTAAGTCTCTAATGAACTTGAAGACTAAATATTTAAAATCTTACAGTTTTCCTTATTTTAGGCTAAAGGCATAAAATCTTAAGTTGTTTAGAATCTAAGAAAATGTTTTAGGGTCTAAAAAGATGATTTTAAGTTGATAAATACAAGTTATGCTAAGAAATCATTTTAAGAAAGTGATTTAAGTAAAAGACTTGGACTTACCAAGATAGGCTAGATAGTGGAGTATTTTCTCCAAGGTTGGCAAATATATATGGACTTGGTATTATGAATATAATTCATACTTGATAGTTACTTGATAGATACTTCATAATTATTCTTATTTTATATAGTTTATTGATGTTACAGAAGAAGAAGCCATTTTTGACTATAAATTGGAAATGTAGTGAGAATTTTGGTTTCTTTAAAAACCCAGTTACATTTTATGAACATTTTTGTTTTAATACAGATGTGGGATAAGAGGCTGCTTCATAGTAGGTGATTATGATTTGCCTCATGCACTAACAGGAGTGTTATTTTTGCCTCAGGCTGCTGCCTTCAATGCTGCTAGTCCTTGCTGATTGCTACTGCTGCATTTGCTATTGCCGGATTGCTGCATTGCTGGTTTGCGTGTTTGTTGCTGGTTTGCTGATATGCTAGTTTGCTGAATTGCTGGACTGCTGAATTGCTAGATTGCTGGATTGCTGGATTACTGGATATTATGACAACAAAGATGGGCTTGCTCCTAGAAACTTGACCACCCTACTCAGCAGAAAGTAGTCTAAAGAGTTCTATACTCCCTTCCCCTCTAACCTTTCTCTCCTACCTAGTTGTTGGGGGAGGGATTAGGGTGGAACAAGGGTTGGAAAGGAGCTAAAGATATAATTACCCAATAAAAAAGTTTTAAAAGTATGCCAACACATGTGTGTGCATGTATGTGAGTATAGTCTGTGTACATGTAAATGTGTGCATAGTGTATGTGTATGTACATGTGCATTCCATTAAGTTTCAAGTGCCAAGCAAGAAGATAATAGTGACTAGAAGCTTGGGATTGGACAACAGATATAGGATATTTCTATTTCAAAGTGATTTTGTTGGATGACAAAATGCAATTATTCTCCTTTAGATTTGTTTTATTTTTTTTCTTATGTATATGTGTCCCAAGTATGTGCTAGTATTGTGGAGGCAAGAAGAGGGTATCAGGTTCCAGCAAATGGAGTCTAATATAGGTGCTGGAAGCCAAACTCCCAACCTCTGGGAGAACAGCAAGCAAGCACCCTGAACTGCAGGGCTGCCTTTCCTGAACCTGCACTGACATTATCCATAATAATTCATGGTCTTCTTCTAGTTTTAGCCTAATAGCTTTTGTAGTAAGGGAAGTTCCCTGGTGATAATTTAAGCTTTATTTCTCTTTCGTTGTTACATAGACACTTTTGTGACAGAAAGAGAGATCAGGGAGGGGACAGAAATATAAACACAGAAAGAGACAGAGAAACCACATAGACAAAAGACATCAAGAAACAGGGGAAGAAACTGAGAGAACTAGGGACAGAGGGACAGGGAGAAACACAGAAAATGACTAAGCATACACCCTCTCAGTATGTTATGTTTACACATGTGTTTATGTGACAAAAAAACATGAACTAAAACATTATTCATCTCTCATGGTTTTTGCTTTGTAAAGAAATGCAGATATTTCTTCTTTTTGCTACTATACACGAGCAATATGGCACGGAATTCTGTGCAAATACAAAGTGTGAGGAAAACCTTGAGGCTACCAGTCATTTAGAGGGAAGGTGGAAGGAAACAGTTCTGATAAGGACAGGACAGGAAAGGAATGAAAATCCAATTGAAGATGAAAATCCAGTGAAGCACTGCTCAATACGGCAGCCATCTTTATGCGTGCCCTGTGATACTTTAGTATAGCTCAAGTTTCATGTGAGATTGTATTGGGATATGCAGAAGCAGTGGGTAGATATCCAAGGATGCTTGGGGTCATCTTCATAGAAAATATTTTTAAAAAGACAAATATAATTATTCTAAATATAATAATGGAGGCACTATGGAATATCATGTAAACAAAAGGCCACCACTGACTCCACTCACTGTTAGGTTGCCTGACTAAGCTACTTTGTCATTCTAAGGAGGTTCCTCCTTAAATATCCATGTACCATGTCACAGATATTTTATCAAAATGATGAAGGTCTTCATTAGTTTATAAAATGATTAAAGTCTTAATTAAACATAATTCTAAAGTTTGCATTTAGATAAAGTGTTTTTTAGCTGGAGTGTCCCTTCAAAATATGTGGTTCACTCTGAATTTTATTATTTGAATAAGTCTAGCATGAACACTATTTTTATATGAATTCTTGTCTACCTCTCTGTTATTTCCTTAATATGGCTTTCAAAATTGAATTGTTACCTCAAAAAGAACACATTTACAGAGAGCTCTTTCTTTTGATTAAAACTATTCTTTATAATAAATGGTGATAACATACATTTTATTACAAGTGACTATGAATGGCTGCCTTCTCAATACATCATTACTTGAGTAGTTCATAAAAAGAAATTCCACTAAACTGGAAATTATTATGTATACCTTCTTATTCATGCACGGTTGATAATAAGTTCCAGAAATGATGCTATATAAGTAGTCTTGAAACAAGAGAAGAATCTTGTATTAAATTGCATTTTCTTTAAATAGTATGATACCAAAAAGAGTTCTTCCCCCATCCATTAATGTAAAATTTCCTCAAAGCGTGGAATACTAAGCAAGTGAGCAACAGAATAATATATATTACTTTTCCTATGGTGGAAATAATACTGAAAACAAAGTAATAGATATTTATAATCATACTGGTATCAAAGAACATATGTCCTTTTATTATATTGATCTGAGCTTTAAAATAATTAAGTTATCTGATGTTATGGGTAAATTTTCAAATTTATGTTTCAGGTAATTAAGATAAGAGATACTGAAAAATATGTTTACCCAGATTATGTGCTTTAGTGACTTTTACCTAACTAAAAGAGAAAGTATATTGATAGAGCATACATGGTTTCTGGTGTGCCATTAAACCAATATTTCAAAGCACCATGCACATTCTTTTTTTTTTTTTTTTTTTGGTTTTTCAAGACAGGGTTTCTCTGTGTAGCCCAGGCTGTCCTGGAACTCACTCTGTAGACCAGGCTGGCCTTGAACTCAGAAATCTGCCTGTCTCTGCCTCCCAAGTGCTGGGATTAAAGGCGTGCGCCACCACCGCCCAGACACCATGCACATTCTTGCAGCATAACTATGATAGTGTTCAACTAGAAGAAAGAAAGAAATTAGAAAGACAGCAGAAAGGTAAAATCAGGCAGCGCTCTAATATACAATGCTGATTGCTTGCTCTGTGATTTTTCTGAACTTTGTAGGACACTGAAAGTAACAGTTATTAGCAGCTAATACTCAGTGAATGCCATATGGAATGGTTCAGTCCAATTGGTAAAAGGACACAATAGCTGTGGTTTCTATGCTAAGCTTACACTCTGCCCACATTATCTGCTTCTCCTGTTCTATGACTCTCTCAGATTATCACTGCTATGATGACAAGTGGAAACTTCAAATAGGTAAAGACAGACTTCAAGCAGATTGCAGTATGTTTGAAAACTGTAGAGTTGAACAGAGGGTATAAACAATGCTAATTTTTCTATATTTGCCAAGGCTTAAATGCAGAAATAAATAAAAATTAATCTTACCACTAAAATCTATACTAATTGCATCTTTTGGCAAAAAGGAAAGTCATCTAGGGATAGTGGAACTTGTGATAAATACATAGGTGTAAATTAAGCTACTATACAAAGAAATTCCAAAGTTCCAAAGTTCCAAAATACTGGGTTCAAACAGTTTGTACATGGACTTAATATTCATTTGACAATCCTGAGATAAGCAAGGGATCTGAGTGGTGGCACTTTGACTCACAATATCATGCTGGGAAGGTTTCTTCCACATTAGAGATTTATAGTTACCAATATGTCTGTCACTGTTCAGGTTTACCATGCACTGGTTATCTTGACTTTCCCTGCCCTCGGGGATCATCAGCAGGTAATGGTTCACAAAGGCAATGGGAGCAGAGATGACAGATGAGGAATTCAGAAGCCCTGTGAGTATATACAGTGAATAAGACACACCAAGACCCGCTTCAGGGAGGCAGATCAACTTTACTTTGGGTGTTTCAAGGCTTATATAATTTTGGGGGACTGAGGGTGAGGGATGGTGTAGAAATATCCAAGATGGGCAAAGGTCATTGGCTGATGGCTTAGGGTACTGAAAATGCCTTGTTAGTATGGGAAACATTTCAGGAATCTCAGGTTCTAGCTGAACGTGTTCTTATTGGGAGAAAAATGTTGAACCTGTATTTAATCTAAGACTAAGTGACATTCCACAAGTAGAGGTGTTTAGTGTGTGTGTGTATCTGTGTGTGTGTGTGTGTGTGTGTGTGTGTGAGTGTTGGGGGGTATTTGAATTCCCCAAACCAGGTTAGAGAAGAAGCAGCTCTGCCAATGAAAAGAATCTGCCATATAGTGCTGAGCCCCAGAAGGTTAGCTGGTTGATGGTAGACTTCTATCTTAATTAGCAGAGTTTCCCCACAGTTATCAGTTTCCTAAGTCTGGTGAGATAGAATATTCTCATAAAAAGGTTATTGAAGGTGGGCTAATTGCCCTTGGTGGGGAGCAAGAACAGTGTATTTGGACTCTCAATGTAAGGCATACAGCACAAGCAGACATGGTCTTCACTATACATGACAATACAGTGCACAGCAGAGGTATTTGTCCTGTGGTGTCCACTCAAGGTTATGACTGACTCTCTATATGGAGCTTTGAAGGAATTCTGTTTCAAACAGGAAGTAGTATGGCCTGGGATGCTTAGGCTGCTCTCCCTTAGCTAAGTAGCTATGGCCCCAAGAGAAGTTATTTTTAAGGATGTGCACTTCAGTTTTCTCATTTACTACTTAACAAATAATGATCTCTTGATCTTCCACAGAGTTACAAATTTGCAAAGTTTTCCATTGTTCTCATACCTTGATACAGATGAAGTTCAGGCTCCTAGTAATGTTTCTCTTGCTGCAAAGGACCAGGAAGTTAGAATGGCATCCTATAACTCAGTGTAACCAATTAAGTGCCTCATGCAGATTTATGTTGCTTAGAATGTAATGCAGCTGGTAATTTTTCTGAGAAGTGTATCATTAGCATCAAAACAAAGTAAAAAAAATTCATCCACCCAGAAAAATATAACTCAAACTTCTGCGAATGATATAATGTGCTTTCTCGGGGTACAGCATGTGAAGATCACGTGACAGCTATCAATTTGATTCGTTCCTGATGATCACGTAGTTCATTAGAGCTACATACTTTATAAAGGTTAAGTAACATTTCTATATTCTAGCTTGTTAGGGACTCTGGTGAAAGAAGTAATTCATTTCATACAAACAGAGAAGGGAAAATGTAATTAGTAGTGGGTTACTTACTTGAGTGTTGAATCAGTAAGCAAAAAAAAAAAAAAATTTCTATCGTGAATTTGTGTATTGCCTACAGTTTAGTTCCTGTACCTCATGTATATTCTTCTTGCATGACTTTTGTTAGAAAAGGTCACATTTTGAGTAATTGACTAAAAGTATAATTAAAGATAATTAACAAGTAATGCAAGCAAAGACTGCACAATTATAGAAGTGATTTTTGCAGTGATAAAATATAGCAGAAAGTTAGTGTTGCAGTTCCTGAAACACATTTTTCTCTAAGCCATGCTTAAATTGCTTCCATAAGATAGAGAGAATAAAGGCCTTAAAGTTAGGCACATAGTTGACAGTATGGCTTTGGAAACATCCTTATTTCTTACTCCAATTATCTTATCTTATATATCTCTACCAAACTTAAATTTTAGTCCACTTTATAAACAACACTACAAGAGGAATGGCTTTTATGACTAAATAAGTTATATAGAGGACTAATTAAATTTGTATTCTTCGATTAGAGTTATGTTTAAAAATCAATAATATAACACCAAACATATATGTTGGAATTCAAAGAAATATAAATATCACCTGCTACTCCCTCTCAATCATTCTATCTACTTACCATCTATCAATCTATTTGTCATCATCTATTCATTATATATATCATATACAATTACATATATATATATATACATATATATATATACATATACAATTTTATGTATATAAAATCTAGGCTTCTGACATATAAGAAAATATGGAACATTTATCTTCTGAATCTGGCTCTAATTTATGGCTGAACAAAACTGCACTATGCATGTATATTTCTTTTTTTTTTTAAATTGGATATTTTCTTTATTTACATTTCAAATGTTATCCCCTCTCCAGATTCCACCTCAGACCCCCATCCTATCCCCCCATTCCCTGTTTCTCTCAGGGTGTTCCCACACCCACCCACCCACTCCTCGCCCTAGCATTCTCCTACACTGGGCATCTAGCCTTTACAAGACCAAGAGTCTCTCTTCTCATTGATGCCTAACAAGGCCATCCTTTGCTACATATGCGGCTGGAGCCATGGGTCCCTCCATGTGTACTCTTCGGTTGGTGGTTTAGTCCCTGGGAACTCTGGGTGGTCTGGTTAGTTGATACTGTTGTTCTTTCTATGGGTTGCAAACTCCTTCAGTCCTTTCTTAAACTTCTCCATTGGGGACTCCGTGTTCAGTTCAATGGTTGGCTTCGAGCAGAGCCTCTCAGGAGACAGCTATATTAGGTTCCTGTCAGCAAGCACTTCTTGGCATTCAAAATTGTGTCTGGGTTTGGTTACTGTATATGGAATGGATCCCCAGGTGGGCCAGTCTCTTGATGGCCTTTCCTTCAGTCTCTGCTGCACACTTTGTCCCCGTATTTCCTGCCATGAGTATTTTTATTCCTCCTTCTGAGGAATGAAGCATCCATACTTTAGTCTTCCTTCTTCTTGAGCTTCATACAGTCTGTGAATTATATCTTGGGTATTCCAAGCATTTGGGCTAATATCCACTTATCAGTGAGTGCATACCATGTGTGTTCTTTTGTGATTGAGTGGGTTATCTCATTCAGGATGACATTTTTTAGTTCCATCCATTTGCCTAAGAATTTCATGAAGTCATTGTTTTTTAATAGCTGAGTAGCACTCCATTGTGTAAGTATACCACATTTTCTATATCCATTCCTCTGTTGAAGGACATATGGGTTCTTTCCAGATTCTGGCTATTATATATAAGGCTGCTATGAACATAATGGAACATGTGCCCTTGTTATATGTTGGAGCACCTTTTGGGTATATCCCCAGGAGTGGTATAACTTGGTCTTCAGATAATACTATGTCCAATTTTCTGAGGAACCACCAGACTGATTTCCAGAGTGGTTATATATTTCTTTTTTTTTCACTTTAAAAATAATTTTGACGCCGGCGGTGGTGGCACACGCCTTTAATCCCAGCACTTGGGAGGCAGAGGCAGGCAGATTTCTGAGTTCGAGGCCAGCCTGGTCTACAGAGTGAGTTCCAGGACAGCCAGGGCTGCACAGAGAAACCCTGTCTCGAAAAAATTCAAAAA
>JAJTUV010001107.1:0-87500 GCA_021653895.1 Mastomys natalensis
TTTGTTTTTTTCAAATTAATTTCTTTGATAATTCCTCTGAACCCTTACAAACACCTTTTAACTTAATGCCTCTCCTAAACCAATTTGATTATTCCAAGAGTATGAGTAGATGGTCATTTTTTACATTTTATTGGTTATTTTACTTATTTACATTTCAAATGTTATCCCTCTTTCTGATTTCCTCTCTGCAAACCCCTTATCCCAACCCCAAACCCCTTATCTGCTTCAACGAGGGAGCTCCCCCATCCACCCACCCACCCACTCACCCACTCACCCACTCACCCACTTCAGTCTCACTGCCCTATGCTGGGGCATCGAACCTTCACAGGACCAAGGGCCTCCCCTCCCATTGACGCCAGATAAGGCAATCCTCTGCTACATATGAAGCTAGAGCCATTAGTCCCTCAATGTGTACTCTTTTGTTGGTGGTTTAGTCCCTGGGCGCTCTTGGAGGTATGGTTGGTTGATACTATTGTTCTTCCTATGGGGTTGCAAACCCCTGCAACTCCTTCAGTCTTTCTCCTTCTCCTTTGGGGTCCCTGTGCTCCTTCTGATGGTTGGCTGTGAGCATCCGCATCTCAAAATAACTGAAGAAAATGCCGAGTATAGGTCATTTGAGTAATGAGAATTTAAGATTTCAGATGTTTAAACTTTGTATTTATATTATACTTTCAGGTGAAGCAGTCAAAGTCGATTCTCAGTCATTTTATTTGTGTCTATTTAAATCTTAGCATTCAAATAGGAATCAAGCAAACTTTATAATTCATCGTATTTGATTAATCAACACATTGCTTCTTAAGAGTTCTTTGATGTTTAAGAAATCTTGTGTGTCTTGGATAAGCCTTCTTATGCTTTTTCCCCTCAAGCCAGGAAGTTATACTTCAGTAACTGTAAAGAAATATTAAAGGACTAAAATTTATTTTTCTACAGAGAACTAAGGGCGTTGCAAAGGTTTATCAACATACATATCCCTTATCCACAAACCAAATAGAAGTCAGGGATCAAATGCTTGACAACTGATCAGTGCAATGGAAAATAATCATGAGCAGAGACAAAAGTTAGCTACCATGTTGTACAGGCTAGGGGCAAAATAGAAAATAAAAAATAAAAACACTGCTTCATAAATAGGGCTGTTGACAGAAAAAAAAATCTATGATGAAATTGCATTCTTAATAGAATGTGTTCAACATCAAATAAGCCAAAGACAAAGGAGAGAAGTTGCATTTTTCTGGATTTAAATTTATTCTACATAAAGGCTATGGAAACCCAGGAAAAATCCAAATTGAACTTCAGGCATTAACATTTCAGGAATAACTTGAAAGGAAACAAGCAATACATTTTCAATACAAAAGCCCTGATTATATTATCAGTTGTACTGTGAGTAATATTTGCTTTCAGTTAAACACACCATTCTCCACTAAATTCTTATTTAATTTTATATGTGACGAGATATGAAAAGGTTTTATTTTTATAAAACAAGTCAATTCTGTTCAGTGGAAAAATGTGCTCACACTGTGACATCCCAAGACGTCAGTTGGTTTGATGTAACAAATTCATAGCTATATATCCTAGATCTTTTTAATAATATCCAAATTATGTTTCATTAGGAAGAGTAATCTGATTTTACTAACAGTTAAAGACAGTCAATGTGTGAGATTCGAAGTCCCTAATTTCTCAGCAGATCTTTGAGGTCAAGAACCACTGAGGCAGCTTAATGATGAATTGAAATTAGAAGAGGCACAAAAGATGAACTTGCTACAAATGAGGCCACATTCTCAAGGAAGTTGGAGAAAACATATTTTTTTAAAAGGGATATTTCTCCATAAATAAAGTCATCATATTCAGGAAATTTACTAAGAAGGCTGTGAGTTTACAACCAACAATGGCTGATGAAATGATGAAGAGCAAAGAAAGAAGAAGAGACAGACGTTAGACTTTAAATTGACCCAATTGCAGTAAAATTCCCAACATTTTTTATTGGATATTTTATTTACATTTCAGATGTTACCCCCTTACCACATTCCCCCCTGCCGCCCAGGAATCCCCATCACATCTCTTCTCCTCCTGCTTCTATGAGAATGTGCTCCCACCTACCCACTTACTCCCAACTCCCCACAATGGAATTCCCCATACTTGGCATCCAGCCTTCATAGGACCAAGGATCTTCTCTCCCCACCTATGCCAGACAAGGCCATCCTTCCCTACATATACAGCTGGAGCCATGGGTCCCTCCCTATGTGCTCCCAGGCTCTTGGTTTAAACCCTGGGAGCTCTGGTTGGTTGGTATTGTTGCTCCTCATAGGACCACAAACCCTTTCAGCTCCTTCTCTCTGACTCCTCCATTGGGAACTGATTGATCAGTTCAACGGTTAGCTGTGAGTATCTTCCTCTGAATGTCAGACTCTGGCAGACTTCTAAGGAGACAGCTATATCTGGCTTCTGTGAGCATGCACTTCCTTGTGGAGTGGTGGGCTGTGAGAGGCAGTTGGGCGCCTGGTCGAGCACAGGCTTTGAATCCTGGACCCTAATGGGATAGAAGGTGTTCGGCTTTGTTCCTGGGCCCCTGGTTCCTTTCACTTGTCTTCAGTCCTCCACAGCCCCTCCCAAAGAGAGGTTTGTGTCACCTAGCATAGGTAGAGGGTGTGACTACAGGCCTCAGCCTCAAGATATTAATGAGGTACCTGAAGGCCAGCGGGCATAGCTAATTAAGCATTCTTTCCTAGACCTCCTCACTCCTCCCTCCCTATTTAACCCAGATCTGCCCTCAGAGCCGGGGTGGGGGTGGGTACAGCCAGATTCATCCACTTCCCACCAAGACAATAAAACCTTTAAAATCATGGACTTTCTTGTGCCTTTGGGGCCCCAAGTGAGGAACTGTGGAGAAGGCCTTTGACTAATGAGCCGACTCTACCACTTCTCTACGTTCCCGTGGTGAAGGCCATGCTAGCTGACCCAGCCAAGAGATTCCCAGTAACCAAGAGTCTCTACCCGTGGGTTGCTGTCGGGGCTTCTCTCTTGTCCTTCCCAACTGCAGGCCGGTCTAGTCCATATGCCTTCATGTCTTGGTTCTTCTGCCACACCCAGCGGCGTCTGGGGGCCCAAGGACTGAGACCCCAAGCCGCTTGGTCAGCTGCCTTGGCCTGGAGACCCTCACTCAGGAGCCTTGCCCCCATGGGACTTCAGGCTGAGACCTCTCCACACATGGGCGGAGTTCCTCAGCACCCACCTGGTGCTGCATTGAGTGAACTCAGTCAAATTCCCAGCACTTCTGCTACCCAGAGACATGGTTCCAGCCACCTGGGGAGGCAGACACTCGGGAACCACAACTCCACCCAATAGGACCCATGCCCACTTGAGAGTTAACAGTCCCACACTTCCTGACATCCACATCAGCATCTACCTTCGGTGACTGCACATGGGATGGACACCTAGGTGGAATGGTCTCTATATGGCCCCTCCTTCAGTTTCTGTCCCACACTTCATCTCCATACTTGCTCCCTTGAGAATTTTGTTACTCCTTCTAAGAAGGACTGAATTACTCACACTTGGTCTTCCTTCTTCATGAGCTTAATGTGGTTTGTGAGTTGAATCTTGAGTATAGTCCCAGTGGATAAAGGACCTTTACATAAAACCAGATACTCTGAAACTAAAAGAAGGTGGGGAAGAACCTTGAATACTTGAGCACAGGGGAAAATTCCTGAACAGAACACCAATGGCTTATGCTCTAAGGTCAAGAATTGACAAATGGGACCTCATAAAATTGCAAAATCTCTGTAAGGCAAAGGACACTGTCAATAGGACAAAACGGCAACCAACAGATTGGGAAAAGAGCTTTACCAATCCCACATCCGATAGAGGGCTAATATCCAATATATACAAACAACTCAAGAAATTAGACTCCAGACAACCAAATAACCCTATTAAAAATGGGTTACAGAGCTAAACAAAGAATTATCAACTGAAGAAACTCGAATGGCCGAGTAACACCTAAAGAAATGTTCAGTATCTTTAGTCATCAGGGAAATGCCAATCAAAACAATCCTGAGATTTCACCTCACACTAGTCAGAATGGCTAAGATCAAATACTCAGGTGATAGTAGATGCTGGTGAGGATGTGGAGAAAGAGGAACACTCCTCGATTGTTGGTGGGATTGCAAGATAGTGCAACCACTCTGAAAATCAGTTTGGCGGTTCAATTTGGACATAGCATTACCTGAGTACCCAGCTATACCATTCCTGGGCATATACCCAGAAGATGCTCTAACATATAACAAGTACATATGCTCCACTATGTTCGTAGCAGCCTTATTTATAACAGCAGAAGCGGGAAAGAACCTAAATGTCCTTCAACAGAGGAATGGATACAAAAATTGTGGTACATTTACACAATGGAATATTACTCAGCTAATAAAAACAATGAATTCGAGAAATTCTTATGTAAATGGATGGAACTAGAAAATATCATCCTAGGTGAAGTAACCCAGTCACAAAAGAACACGCATGGTATTCACTCACTGATAATTGGAATTAGCCCAGAAGCTCTCAATACCCAATTTCCAACATTTTGATGGGAGGTCTGGAGCTCTGGCATTACAGAGATCTTCAAGTTAGGAAACGGTGATAAATCTCCATATCCTTAAAAACAAGACTAACACTGGACATGTGTCTTTCTGCTGCTATGTGCAAATCCAGAGAACACTCAGCTAAGGGCTGTCAACTGTGAATACTTCTAGCAGCTGGAGGAATGTTGTATTCAGTCTTGGAAGATTTCGTACAGCAAGAGCATCACAGAATCCATAGCAGTTCTTTTAGACAAAAACCTTTTCTCATTCATTTGTATGTGCCCTGCACTATCAAAGTCTCTGAGTTATATGAGGCATTCAAAAACAAATGTTTATTAAATGAATGCATAGTATGATTTTTAGTCAAATTCATCTTTCTGAAAGCAATCTGTGCTGCAGATACCTTATGTTCAATTTGAAAATAAGGACCAAAGAAAAAACAAAGTACAGAATAAATAGCTTTTAATCTAACTGCAATTCTTTGACTTCTTACAAGGCTCATAATGATCCTCTGTCTTTAATCTATCCAGCAGGATGAAAAGTTAAAAAACAGAGCAGCCAGGGCTAAACTACAGAAGAAAAGGCTTTGTATTAAAAGGCCATTTATAAAGTTTTTCATTTGAAGAAAATGTAAGACTGCAGCATTGCCAGCAGATTTTAAATCCTAACATTCTCTTCTTATTTACATTTGCTAAAGGAAGAAAATGCACTGGTCAAGTTTGGGCTCTGATGGTCATATGAAGAGCTTTCAACATGTCCAATCAGAGGATCAAATATGCAATACCATTGTTAAAACTACAGAGCACATATTCAGGCTTAGATTTCCTCCTGAGGAATATAGAAATAAAAGCCACAAACTATACATTGACTGACTAATATGGAGAAGAGATCTGTGTTTTAAAAAAATCTAAACAAAACAAAAAACAGGGTTGATTTGGGAGTGGCTTAGAGATCAGGTATAAAGTAAATCATAACAAAACAAGATAAAAATTTCAGAAGGTATCTGGTAATAAAGTGAAAATAATAAAGGAAGATCCAGAACTCCTTGAGCCTGGAGAGCTGGGTCCCCCTGAATGGAAGTGAATATGAAATGAGAGACGCTGTGGTGCATCAGGCTAAAGGGAAGGCATGTAAATCAACTTTGGAGCAAGAAATTATGCAGAGGGGAAATGGAGAAACTGTTCCCCTCCCATATCTCTTCTTAGCAAATGAAAGAGAATCTGAAACTAGCAGATCTGCCAAGTAGAGGCTGCCAGAAAGAGCACATGAGACTGTCAGAGGAGGTCTAAAATCCTCAGAGTCTTATTACTTGAAATTGTGTTAGAATCATACAGTGATGTATTATTTTTAAATGTGTGCCTTTATTCCAACTCTTCTGGCATAATGCAAATTTAGCTTTTGTTTCCATGTGACTTCATCTGAAAACACATAGGTGAATCCAGACTGCTGCATCACTGAGCAGGGCTACAAAGTGTGAACAAACACATGCTTGAAGATTCCCCAAGCTACCTCACTTCACCAAACACCTACGTCTTTCATTACAGCTTTCCTCTTAATTTCAGATAATCTTATTGTACTTATAACACAATATGTAACTTTCCCACTGTCTGCTTCTATGACTCAATTTTTTGAGATTAAAGGTAATTTCTAATGTAACATGGAAGGTGTGTGTGTCTCTCTCTGTGTGTGTGCCTGTGTGTGTGCTTAGGTGTGCATGTACACACAGATGTTAAAATGACATCTGAGATATTGTTTCTCAGGAACCAATAGTCTCTCACTGGACTGGCTGGAACTCATAGGTTACTTTGGGCTACTTGGCCAGCAAGCCTCAGGGAGCCCCCTACCCCTGCCTCTCTAGAACAGATTGTGATATGTCGTCTGGATTTTTGTAAAAGTGAGACAAATTGAACCCAAGTCTTCATTGCATGTGCAGCAAACACATTATTTGAAGAATATCCCCAACCTATATTTATAGATTTGTTGGTTTTTTTTTTTATGAAATACTAAGCAATACCATTGCCTTTGTTAGCTTCATATCTTTTGTCATGCAAACTTAAGGAAGTTTTTGAGATCTGGGATTCCAACTTCATTTTTTATAGTGACATAGTTTTTATTGTGTGATTTGTACAGCTCAGAGACTTATAGGAACACTCAGCCAAAACTCTGCTCTTGTTTTGGCAGAACAGTGGGTATTCTTAAATATCATACGACTCTAAATCAATAGGTTCAGGGTGAGTTCTGTAAAGTGGATTACCTTGTTTTTTCTTTTGTGTTCTACCAGTTTTCAAATGTCCTTCCAGCTTTGGATAAGTAACCCAGTATATGAGCTTAGGTCTAATGCCTTGCTTTTTCTTTGACTATTTGTGCTTATTGTATTGTTTTTCCTTGACTATTTGCATCTATTGTATTGCTAGACCCTCAACCTAGAACTGATCTTAATGCATGCATGTAATCTAAATGGTATAAAAGCATAAAGGAGGAGGGGGTGGGATAGGGGTTTCTAGGGAGGGGACATGGGGAAAGGGGATGACATCTGTATTGTAAATAAATAAAATATCCAATAAAAAAGTAAAAAAAAAAATAAAAGAAAATTAAGACACAGGTTCTTAGACAATGGATACTTCTACTGGTGACAAAACTGGAGCAACTTGGGGATGATTCTTTATAAAGGTGACAGCAAGGATGTGGAGAAAGAGGAACACTACTTCATTGTTGGTGGGATTGCCAACTGGCACAACCTTTCTGGAAATCAATCTGGAGGTTCCTCAGAAAACTGGAAATAGATCTACTCAAAGACTCTGCTATATCATTCTTGGACTAGAAAATATCATCCTGAGGGAGGCAACCTAAACCCAAATGGACATGTATGCTATATACTCACTAATAAGTGGATATTAGCCAAAAAAGTACAGAATATCCAGGATACAATCCAGAACTCAAGAAGGTTAACAAGCCAAAGGGCCCAAGTGAAGATGTTTTAATCCTACAGGAGAGGAAGAAGAAAGCAATCACTGGGAAGGGGAGAGGGAGAGAAGGGCTGGGTGGGAAAGGGTACAAGGAGGGGAAGAGGGGAAATGATCAGGTATTGGAGATTCCAGCAGAAAGAATGCAAACAGGCAACCTTAGGAGGTAGGAGGTGGGGAGACCCTCCAGAATGTACCAGAGACATGGGAGGTGAGAGACTCTCAGGACTCAAAGGGAGGGACCTTAGATGAAATGCCCAACAGTAGGGAGTCGGGAACTTGTAGAATCCACTTCCAGTAGAAAAACAGTATCAAGTAGAGGGATGGGGTTGCTATCTCACAGTTAAAACTCTACCCATAATTGTTCCTGTCGGAAAGAACTTCAGGAGCAAAACCAGAGAAGATCCTGAGGGAAAAGTGGTTCAATGACAGGCCCAAACTCAGATTCAGCTTAAGGGGTGGTCCCACAGCCTGACACTATTCCTGATGCTATAGTGTGCTTATAAACAGGAGCCTAGCATGACTGCCCTCTGAGAGACCCAGAAAGCAGCTGAGTCAGATGCAGATATTTAAACCCAGCGAATAGACAGAAGATAGTGACCCCTGTGGTTGAACTAGGGAAATGCTGGAAGAAGCTGAGAGGGTGACCCTATAGAAAGGCCAGCAGTTTCAACTAACCTGGACCCCCAAGATCTCTCAGACACCAAGCCACCAACCAGGCAGCATATACCACCTGATATAAGGCCCCCAACACATATATAGCATAGAACTGCCTGGCCTGGTCTCAGTGAGAAGAGATGCATCTAATCCTCAAGAGACTTGAGGCACTATGGAGTAGGGAGGTCTCATTGGGTGGGGATAGAGAGCTTGGAACATCCTCTTGGAGATAGGGGGTGGGTGGGAGGAGGTATGAGATGAGGAAGAGTCAGGGGGCAGACCAGGGTGGTATAAAAACTGGACTGTAAAAAAAGATTAAAGAACAAAAGGAAGAAGAAGAAGAGAAGAAGAAGAAGAAGAAGAAGAAGAAGAAGAAGAAGAAGGAAGAAGGAGAAGGAGAAGGAGAAGGAGAAGGAGAAGGAGAAGGAGAAGGAGAAGGAGAAGGAGAAGGAGAAGGAGAAGGAGAAGGAGAAGGAGAAGGAGAAGGAGAAGGAGAAGGAGAAGGAGAAGGAGAAGGAGAAGGAGAAGGAGAAGGAGAAGGAGAAGAAGAAGAAGAAGAAGAAGAAGAAAGAAGAGAAGAAGAAAGAAGAAGAAGAAGAAGAAGAAAGAAGAAGAGAAAGGCAGACAGAAAGGCTGCCTCTTATGAAGGCAGAAGCAATGGCACCCAGAGCAGTGGGGTTTGTGAAATAATCTAGCAGTCATATTGCAAGAAGTAGACTCAATTCCAGTTTGTGGCTATTGCCATAACTCTGCTTTGACCTTTCTCAGTCCATGCCCATCCCTCTTTCCTGTCTTCTACACCATTTGCCAAGAATATGACTTTTTAATTAAAGACCTCTTGAGCCCACTTCTCCCCAGATCTGCATGACAAGAGTCACTTCAGTCAATGGTGACTTGAAGTATTCAGTTTGAACCTGTCTCTTTAACAAGAGCTACAGAACTTTTATTTTGAAGCAGCACAGCAAGAAATCACCAACCCTTTGCATTCCTTTTATTCCTAACATGTGTATTGGCACCCATTAAGGATTCTAAAAGACTGTTAACTTTGCCCTTTGAATTTAAATACAGTTCATTTTTCCTTTACTATTTATGCATTTTTACAGGTAGCAGGTTTATCATGTCATGCTGGTTTTTGTTGTGGTTCATAAGCATCACATCTGGGTAAGACATTTGGCTCTTTTCCTCTTTGGAAGCTTTCATGGGGTTTTCTATTACCATGAAAGCTATGTCTCAGAGACAAGATCAGTCCAGCTCCATCAGGGGCCTCTGGCTCCTGTGTCTAAAGTACATGATATTTTTAATAGGGACTTACCTGTTTTCTTCTGGTATTCTTATTGATTTTTTTTGGAAATGATATTTGAAGTAAGAAACTGGAGTTAATATGGTTGTTTTGTAGTTAAGGACACTTATGGGACCCAAGATTGATCCCCAAATGGTAGAAGGAGAGTCCTAACACCTGCAGGTTGTCGTCTTTCTTCAATCCAATAGGAAGGCACTTATGTTTCCTATCTCCACATACAATTGAGTAAATAAAAACATTAAAGACATCCAGGGCAAGATGATTTCTCCAGCTCTCAACATTCCTTAGATGCTTGTAGTTTTTTGTTTGTTTGGTTTTGTTTTGGTTGTTTTTTTGTTGTTGTTTTGGTTTTTGTGAGGATTTTGTCTATGTTTCATGTGATTTCCCTCCATTTTATTATGTCTATTGGTGTCATCCTTTTTCAAGTCTTGTATTGGCAGCCATGTTATTGAGACTTCATGGGTAAAGCTTCTTTGACATTTTGAATAGACACAATCTAATGGCAAACTTCTATTCCTGTCTTTTAAAATCTCCCTGAACCCTCTTTCACTGTGATCTCTGAGCCTTAGGTGCTGGAGTTATATTCTAGGTTTACTCATTGGGGCTAGGCATTCTAGGCCACATGGTTACTTTTCTTCAAATTTTCCCAATTGGTTATCCAATACCAAGCACTGGGCCCTAAAATTATATAAATAGAGTAGGATTATATGTAATGACCAGGTTGTATTTACATAGTTCATCATATATGCACATAAATACACACACACACACACACACACACACACACACACACATAATATATATATAAAACACAAAAATTAAAGAAATAGAAACCATTAATTAGAGGGAGGGGGCACATATGGGGAAAGGTTAGAGAGGGGAGAAGGAAGAGGAGACATGATGCCATTATTTTTCATTTCAAAAGAGTTTTACAATTTTTTTTTTTTTTTTTTTTTTTTTTTGGTTTTTCGAGACAGGGTTTCTCTGTGTAGCCCAGCTGTCCTGGAACCCACTCTGTAGACCAGGCTGGCCTCGAACTCAGAAATCTCGCCTGCCTGCCTCTGCCTCCCAAGTGCTGGGATTAAAGGCGTGCGCCACCACCGCCCGGCTACAATTTTTAATTTAAAAAAGGAAGAGTTAGTGGAAGGACTGGAGGAGCTGAAAGGGATTGCAACCCCATAGGAAGAACAACAATATCAACTAACCAGACTTCCCAGAGCTCCCAGGGACTAAACCATCAACTAAAGAGTACACATAGAGGGACACATGTCTCTAACTGCATATGTAGCAGAGTATTGCCTTATCTGGTATCACTGTGAGGGGAGGCCCTTGGTCCTGTGGAGGCTCGATGCCCAGAGCGTAGGGAAATAATAGGGTGGTGAGGCAGGAGTGGGTATATAAGTGGGGGAGCACTCTCATAGAGGCAGGGGAAGAGGTTCTAGGAAGAGGTTGTGGGGGGGGAAACCAGGAAGGGGAATAACATTTGAAATGTAAATAAAAAAGAGAAACATCATTTCAATAATGTTCAGGAACAGAAAGTAGAGGTTATCTAGGGGAATGTGTTCAGACAAAATTGCCTTTGTCCACCCCAATCCACAGGATAAGTCATATGTTAACTTCATGGAGTCTTTTCTGGAAAGGAAATTAGTTACTATACATTGGAAAACATAGCTCCAGAGATTATGGCTTATTATGATTTATGATCTGAATCTAACCTAGAAAGCTTTTTCTAATTCTTTCTGTAGGATTATACATATACAGAGAGACAGAGAGAGAGAGAGAGAGAGAGAGAGAGAGAGAGAGAGAGAGAGAGAGAGAGAGAGAGAGAAAGAGACAAAGAGAGACAGAGAGAGATAGAGAGAGATAAAGAGAGACAGAGACACAGACAGACTGAGACGCACAGACAGACACACAGAGAGATATATACACAGACACAAAACACACTGACACACAGATACACACGGGCACACAAATACATGGACACACAGATACACAGACACAAACATATACACTGAGAGACACAGACACACACAGAGATACACACAAATGCACAAATACAGACACAGACACAAACATAACAACATACAAGCACACAAACATATTAATACACAGATATATGCATATACACAAACATTAATATACATAGACATAGAAACATGCACACATGCATACACATAGACACACACAAGTATGCATCTGGCCTCACAAATGCTCTCTGAACTATATTTACAATCATTGTTTGTCTTACTAGTAAGCTTGATGAATTGGCAGCCACATAATAATATAAGCATCATTATTTTCCAGATTCAGATTTTTTTTTTAAAGCAGACTTTAAGAGCACCACATTGCCTGGAAATATCATTACCATCCAGCATACTTCAATCACTGCTCTGAGAACTTTAGGGGAAAAAACAAAAGTCCATTTCAGCCCCAGAAGATCTCACAATCTAATCAAACAAGTAACTAGAGAGCAAAGAGATAAATGCTCTGGGAGAGGGTTGATCAAACTGCCAACAGACTCTTTAAAAGAGTCTTACATTTTTACTGCAGGGAAATAAAATTTTAAAGGAAGATTACAAAAAGGAATGGCACTGGGCTTCTCCCTTCGAGAGCGTATTGACAGACTCTTGGCTTCTAGGGTGGAGCTGCAGTTAATTTGTTAGCAAGGCACATGGCATAAATGTCATTCATAAACAATATCACTGGGAACCCCTTATGTTCATCTCTATACACACAACCCTGTGTGGTACTAGGGATGTATAACAGTCTAGTACATACAGGGTAACTGTGAGTAATCTCTAAGGGAATCATATCAGAAGGGGATGTATTCAGATGTTTTGTGAGAAGGAATATTTAAAAGTCGATACAGCTTGTTCTGGTCTTTTTTTCAAATTTGCATAGATAATTTTAAAAGCTCTTGACTATAGACTGCTTCTTTTAGCTCTTCATTAGCATCTGTTTGTCTATGAATAATTCTACAAATAAAAATCATCTCTAACAATTTCATGGACAGATGAACAGTATACTTCTTTATTAACCATCAAGGAAATAATAAAATGATTCACAGGTTTTTCTATTGGTTTGGCCATCAAATGTGTTCTGCTCCTGCCTCTGTTGTATCTGCTACTTGGATTATATACTAATGTTAAAAATATGGAAGGTAAAATACACTTTTTAAACTATTTAAACTGATTCCTTCTGTGCTGTTGAGGTAAAAGAAGGAAGAAATTTGCTTTGTTATGAGGGCGTTTGGCTGAAGTGAAGTTTTACAAGTTTATGTACCAAGAATTCCATGGTTACAATGAAGCGATGCATATAAACCAAATGAATGGTGGCAACAACAGAGGTGTCTTAACCATCAGAGAAAGTTAACTAACAATGGCATGCCTATTTACTGTGGTCATTTTTTTTCAAATATGTCCTTTAATGCATAACTATGCAGAGAAAAGCAGATTCTTAAATTACCAAGTTGGAGTCACTACCAAGCCCTACCATACCCTTGTGCATTAAGATATATAAATGGTTATGAAATACAATACAATTACTTATTAGTATTAGTTAGAAGGGGAGATTTATAAGAATTTTATCTACACACTTATGGAAGCAATGTGACAAATCACTCTCTCTCTCTTCTTCTCTCTCTCTCTCATGTGTGTGTGTGTGTGTGTGTGTGTGTGTGTGTGTGTGTGCGTGTGTGTTAGGTTTGAGTTTTAAGGCAGGGTCTCATGCATCTCAAGTTGGTGTCACACAAACTATGTCAGAGATACTTTTGATATTTCGATTTCCCTGTCTTCTCTACCTGAAGATTCATGGTAGAGATGGAGTACACAAGATATATATAAATGTAAATGAAATAGAAACAGTGGTAACCCCTAATGATGTATGGCAAGACTTCTAATCAGTGAGCACAACCACAGACAGCTTATTAAATGTAGCTTCCAGTATGATGATTTATTTCTTTTTACATACACACCTGCAATGAAGCTCTGTCTGTACATTAGACACAGGTGGGATAATGAAAATAATAATAAAAAAAACAATTATAATAAAATATAATATATAATATAATATATAATATATAATATAAATAATTTCATCAGAACTTATGTAAATGGTCTTCTCCTCTGTCCTCCTTGGCCACTTCCTTTCTCAGTATAGTTCTCACCTTTTCACTTACATGAAGGACTTTATAGCATGTTCTAGTGTGCCCTATTTGCTAGCAGCACTACTCTTGTGCTTTGGGACCATTGACTAAAATAAAGTTTACTTGAATTCAAGAACTTTATTAACTTAAAACAAAAGATTTTAAAGGTGATTTTAGAAAACATTTAGGTGCAACTTAGAATTACGGTCTGGGAACCCTCAATCAGGACAACCTGGAAAGAACAGAAGATGCTTATTCCCACTATGCATTGTTTTGGGAGTTAGTTCACTAGCTGAAAATAATTCTAAATTGCAAGCTTCTTCTGATATGTTGGTTACTTGCAACTTCCAATTGAGAGACGCCAAAAACCAATGACTACCGGCTCATTTGCTTATACAAATCTTTGTGGGACATTCTGTGGCTTAACCTTTTGCTGGTTGCTGTGTAACAATTTTCTCTCCATTGAAGCATTCCTTCCAGAGAGGATTTTAGCCCAGAAGCTTGAAATACCCAAGATTCAACTCACACACCACATAAAGCTCATGAAGAATGAAGACCAAGTCAGGGGGGGGGGGGGGCTTCAGTCCTTCTTAAAGGAGTAACAAAATACTCAAGGGAGCAAATATGGATACAAAGTGCAGGACAGAAACTGAAGGAGGGGCCGTCTCAGACCATTCTGCCTGGGAATCCATTCCATGTGCAGTCACCAAAGGTAGATTCTGATGTGGGTGTCAGGAGGTGCATGCTGACAGGAGCCTAACATAGCTGTCTCCTTAGAGGTTTGCAAGAGTCTGACATATTCAAAGACAGGTTCTCACAGCTAACCATTAAACTGATCATGGGGTTCCCAATGGAGAAGATAGAGTGAAGACTGAAGGAGTTGAAAAGGTTCGTGACCCCATGAGGAGAGCAACAATACCAACCAACCAGAGCCCCCAGGGTCTAAACCACCAGCCTGGGAGCACTTAGGGAGGGACCCATGGCTCCAGCTATATATGCAAGGGAGGATGTTCCTGTCAGGAATAGGTGGGAGAAGAGATCCTTGGTCCCATGAAAGCTGGACGTTGTGTGTGGGGGAATTCGAGGGTGGGGAGGTGAGGCATGGGGGGGTAGGTGGGGCACACCCTCATTGAAGCAGGAGAAGGGGGGAATAGGATAGGGGGTTCCCAGGAGGGAGGGGGGAAATGGGGTAAGGGGATAACATCTGAAATCTAAATAAAATATCCAATAAAAAAAGAAAGAAAGGCAGTGTCTAAAAGCAGTTAATAAAAAGTAAATTGAAATTTAAAAAAAAGAAACTAATTATACTCAATAAAGCTACATAAAAGAGAAGACAGATTTATTTTTCAACTTCTCTATTCTTTTATATATTTTTCTTTGGCTTAAGTCTACTGTTCTCCCTTCTGAACTTTGTCTGCTACTTTATTTTCTTCTTAAATTGCTAATTTTCTTTTCCTCTGTTTTACTATTTATATGCTCACAGAGTCAATTCCAATGCACTTATGGCACTGACTCTCACCTGACTGACTGAAACTACCCTCTCTCTCCCAGCAATGCTCTTAATAGCTTTTATCTTATCTCTGACATGTTCTGTCAAATCTTTCCCTGATTCATCACTTTGTCTGCCCCTCAATTAGACATCATGTTTGAGATTAAAGGTATGTACTAAAGGATTCCAGCTACAGGGATTAATGGTGTATATTCAGGGTGTGTCTGCATTCCAGCCAGACCACAGAGACCTAGAAGGTTTTTGGATATGATTAGAGCAACCATGTTGCTGGTTTAACATTTCTCTACACCTTTCCCCTTTCTGTTTAAGCTAACAATTGTACACAGTTTAACTTTTACAACCAAACAATTATTAATCCCACAAATTTAACAGTCCAAATGTCCTTTTGAAGATCGTTGGTGTCATAATCCATCACAACTCTAGTCTGATCATCTGTTTTTCAGCATCCAGGTCGATTTCAGCATCATCAGTCTGCCAGTCTGATGAATGATCTGTCCTTTTTCAGCCAGTTTGTTGAGAAGTCCCCACAGGGGATCAGCTTTCTGTGTTGTCTATATTGTTTTTGTTTTTGTTTTTTTTTTGTTTTTTTTTTTTTTTTTTTGCCTGTCTTCCTTCCTTGAGTCCTGCCTTTTATGTGGAAGCTTCTCTTATTTGGATCTTTACAAATTTTGATGGAATCGATTGTCTTTAATCACCTATGGAAATATAGGTAAAGCCTCTTCCCCAATGTAACACATTTCCTGACTCTGACTCTGATGTTACAATATCTTTAAAGTATACAGGTTGATCTATTTCAACAGTTTTTATTCTACAATCCAACTAATATTATTATCCCTTTCTGTTTAGCATGGTACAATTAGAACTTGATGAATTCACACATAAACTAGACATTAGGCACTCACATTCCATGCCAGCTCCTGATCAAGCCTGAGCTAGGCTTATCAACCATTTAAACATAGAAACAATCAAGCCATATTACAAAGATATCAATATACAGTGTCTGTGAAAACGGTCTGATATTGAAGGAGTATTAATCTAAACTCACTATTCAACAATGTTGTGGTAGATTTTTTTCCATAGGTTTATGGCTATATCTGCCACATAAGGCTGTAATCTTTCTATATGATCTTGTCCCACACATTTAATTTGTCTTACATTTTGTTTACATGGGAAAATGTCCTGATCCCAATAAACTGTGCACATCAGCCATGTTGCTGGATTAAAACTCCTCTAACATATCTTAGTGCCTCTATTTGGTGTTTACACTTTTGTCTTTTCAATGCTATGAAAACACAGACAACCCCAAGCCATATTTTTCTTCCTGTAAGTTTAACTTACTTATACATTAAATGCTTCTGTTTATCCATATCATGTTGCTCCATACCTACTATCTACCATAGACAGTGTTTGCTTTCTCTGGTACCTAAATTTTGTTAGGTTTTCTAGTCAGCTTTTAAATCTCATAGCCAGACAATGGTTCTCTCTCTTTAGAGTCTGATTTTGGAAAAAGATGCTTAAAGAGAAAGTCACAATCTGTTTGACATGATCCTGACATGATCAGCACTGTTAGTAACCACTCAGGTATTTTGAAAACCACTCTACTCTCTAGTAAGGATGCAAGCATCACAGACTGAACCTAAATTACAATATCAGGAAGAGTTAGGACAGCACTGTGTCTAGAGAGAGGAAAGACTTACTGCTGTGTGGACAAATAAAGTATGTATAGAGGAAGAGACTTATAGGAAGGTGTGGAATATTTTGGTAGCCTTTGATTGACCAGGAGGACTTGAATCTCTGAGCAGAGAATAAATGGGAAGAGCTGATCATAGAAGAGACACACAAGATTGCATGTTGATAATTCACTCTAAGAGATAAAATCCCAGCAGATCTTTATAACTTACTGACACCTCTTCCACCTTTTTCCCTGAGCCTTAGGTACAAAAATTGTATTAAGATGTACCTATAAGGGCGAAGCACTCTATGATCTGAAAATCAATCTGGATGGTTCCTCAGAAAATTGGAAATAGTTCTCTGAAGACCCAGCTATAGCACTCTTAGAAGGAGGAAGAAAATAATCATGGGAGGCAGAAAGAGGGAGGGATCATGGTGGGAGAGGGAGGGGAGAGTAAAAGGGGAACAGGGTCAGGTATGGCTGGGGAGCAGGAGAGAAGCCCACAGGGCCAGGAGAATGAATGGAAATTGTGCAGAATCCAGGAGTGGGAAGTGGGGGGACCCTCTAGAAAGTACCAAAGACCTGGAAGATGAGAGACTCTCAGGACTCATTGGGGTGTGACCAGCCAAAATGCCTAACAACGGAGAGAGGAAACTCAAAGAGTTCACTTCCAGTAGGTAGACAGGGCCTCAAGTGGAGGGACAGGGTTACTAACCCACAATCAAAATTTCTGACTCAAAACTGTCCCTGTGTAAAAAAAACAACAACAACTACAACAAATACCAAAAAACAAAAAAAACAAACAAAAAAAAACCTCAAAACTGCAGAGACAAAATTGGAGATGAGACTAAAGCCAACAGCCTAGATGTCTGTCCTGTGAGAGCCCTTACCAGAAGCTGACTGAGAAAGACTTACACCCAATCACTGTACTGAAGTAGGAACCCTTATGGTTGAATTAGGGGAAGGATTAAAGAAGCTGAAAGGGATGGCCACCTCATAGGAAGGCCAGCAGTTTCAACCAACCTAGAACCCAGGGAGCTTCCAGAGAGCAGCATACACTGGCTGGTCTGAGGCCCCTGGCACATACACAGCAGAGGACTGACTGGTTCTGACCTCAGTGGGACATGATGCACCTAATCTGTGAGAGACCTGAGACCCCAGGGGAGAGGGATGTCTGGTGGGGGAGGAGCACTCTCTCTGAGGCAGGGGAGGAGGAGAGTGTTGAGGAACTGCTGGGGAGGATGGGAGAGGCAATGGCTGAATGTAAATAAATAAAATAATTTAAAAAGGAAGGTATATACATTAGTGACTATCAGATGATAACATCAGCAGGCAAGTAAAAAGGGCAAATATTCCAATTGTAGCTTTAAATACATTCCTCCAATAATTAAAGACAGATACTACCGCCATAACTTGAAACGTAAGAGTAGAATTCTCACAAATATTCTTGTCACAGTCATTGTTATTGATGATGTATCTGAGCTTTATTTCCTGGCTGAGAAACCTTGTCGGTCAATTTATTTCAACATAATACCATTTGGTGGGGTGGTTATTAATCCTGTAATTGTCCATGGCATGCCAGGAATAATTCAGTTAATTATGACAATATGTCTCACTTTGCTATGCTCAGTTATGTCAAAATACTCTTTGCATGCATTGGGAGGGAAAAATACCAGGTGCTGATTTCAATTCTATATTTGAACTGATTATTAGCTATAAATGTAAATACATACAAAGTATAAATATATAAAATATAAAAGAAAAACATTTTTGTTTCCCCTTCATAGAAAGTTGGCTTGCCTAAGTCCACTTTGAAACGTTACCTCCTCATTTTAATTGATCCATCACATTAGTTTTTTTTTTATAAGCTCCAAAGAAGAATAATTTTTATTGAGTATTGGCTTCAATTAAGTGCATAGTGTAACAATTCAAGCCTGATCGTATTAAAAAGGAAATCTCATTTTCTCCATTTATATATATGGAAATAAATCTAATGTCTACCATTGCTTCTAGTCATGAGATTAAATGCTGTGAAGTTAGGTTAAAAGTTGTGATCATGTATGTAATAACTTGTTAACATAGAATTAAATTTGATTAAGGGATTTGGGGTTGGATATGCCTGAATGGATTCCAGAATATAAAAACTCTACCAATAAAACAGTGATGTATAGATTATTACATTCTAACATTCACAACAGGTTACTTTGGATCACTATGGAAATGGAAAAAAAACAACACTTGTTAAATAGAACTGTGCTGGTACCAAATCAGGTTCTGCAGGATCTTCCCTTAAGGAAAAGTAATAGAAGGTTGTTTTACAGTTAGTTTCCTTAGCTAGTTTCTAACTTAACAATGATCAGATAGCCAAGTGCTTGTTAACCAAATGAACATTCTTTTCTCTGGTCAAAGAAACAGCAATGGGTATTAACTGGCTATAGCTAAAGGACTACCTAGGATTGCATAGTAGTTTTAATGTATAGTTTCAATATGTTGATGTGTTCATTAATTCTTTTTTCCAATATTTTTCTGAAATACACATAGATTAATATATCTCATGCTTATAGTATTATAAAGAGTACATCTGATAAATCATACATAGTCTCTCTCAGAGATGGCTAACACACAATTCTAATTTAAAATATACAAAAAGGATTTATACAATATGCAGAAAAAAAAAAAAAACCAAACAGGTTATCCAAAATGCCAGGTGAACTTACTAGAGTAGAATGCTAAAAAGTTATTGAGATACTTACTGGTGATAGTAAAACCAGAAAAGAGTTGCGTTGGGAGGTTACAATACTCTTGGCAAATCCAAGGCCAAGAGTATTGTGAGGTGTTTAGTGTAATCTCACCACTGCTCCCAGAAGTAACAACTACAGGATTTGTTATATTTACAAACACCTTGGTTATAAGCTTTAGATCATTCGCCAACTAGTTCATAACATTCTATTTATTGTAGTCTAAATTCTGCCACATGGCTGATTGCCTCTTTCATGTATATGTTCTCCTTCATGTTCTAGACAACTTTATCCATACCTGGCTCAATCCCAGAATCCTTTCTGCCTACTGGTTGTCCACCTTCTACTCTACCATTTCCTATAGGCAAAGTGATATATCTATACAGTACACAAAAGATTCACTATACACAAGAGCAATAAAATTCAAGTGCATTATAAGAAGATGTTTTACTGAAATCATATGTGGTCCTCCCCATAGCTGGCACAGTGTGCCACAAGTGGAGGGAGAAACCCAGCTCACACCTCTTCTCCTTTAGGGTAGAAAAGAAGACATGCCTAATGTTACACCATTTGCCTGGTTCCTTTGAAGACTGTTTTCTATCCTGCTTAACTTTTGTTGCTTATGGGGAACTGGCAGTTTAGCTGTGGAAGGGCTCTGAGAACAAAAGCAGCTCATTCCAGTTACAGCAAACCTGTACTGCCACAGACAAAAGCAGTCAATGCTCAGCACAACTCTTGCCTGACACTCTTTCCTCAGGTGAAAAAGAGAGGAGAGAAATGAACCCAGGCCTCTGGCTTTTGGAGAGCTCTTCACTAGAGTCTCTTTTGCTTGATCTAGAGTGAGGATAGAGTCAGAATTATTTAGGGTGCCTGGAAACTTCAGAGAAGAAAACAGCTTGGTGGTCAGTGTCAAAAAAAAAAAAAAAAAAAAAAAAAGCCTGGAATATCATAGTCAGTCTTCCAGGAATAAAAATGTTGTAATTTTTGTAAAAGAAATAAAATCACTCATGCCGTATGTAAAACATTGGCAAGTGAAGGATTATACCTAGGGGATGTTAGTTACAACCGAAAACTGTAGTATAATAACAAATGAAGGCTTCTTTCCTCTATAGGAATTATAAAAGAAGATTGGGAGAAATGTATTTTTTTTTTTTAAGAAAAGGCAAATAATGAAAAATAAGCAATACGAAGAAACATGAATTTCATTTCTCCATCTTACAAGTGGACAATCTGAAAAAGACAGTAAGAAAATAGTATCCTTTGAAATAACTCCAAAAGGGGAAACTAGAAGGAAGGGTCTTAGTCAAGACTATGTGATGAAAGCTGGAAAGACATGCCTAAAAGAAATCACAGAAGTGGAAAAATACTTTATATATTTAGTGAGATTTAACATTGGTAAAATGATCACATTTGCTTATGTTATCTGTATTTTCATTGCTTTATTTGGTGTGTGTTGTGTGGTGTGTGTGTGGTGTGTGTGTTGTGTGTGCATGTATCTATAACAAAATATTCAAGAATGGGTAAAAGTAAAGAGATTTATTTAGGTCTACTGTTTTGGAGGCTCAAGAGCATAGCACTTGTTTGTACTGAGCTCTGGTTATACGAACATGTGTGCCACAATGTTGCAGATGGCACATGGCAGGGAAGCATAGGAGAGGAATGGATCAGATGGTTGGTGCTACAGAAAGCCAGAGGGCAGGGAGACTCCAGATACCAATTTGTAACAACTGTCATGGGAACTTGGACAACAGGCCAGCATAATACAGTTAAGGGTGGTAGCCCCTGACCTAGTGATCTTCACTATCCTGACTCTTAAAAGTATAACTACTACTCATCCTACAACATCAGGACTTTCATTCAGAACAGAGATCCTTGAGGAATAAAGTCAATTATTTAAAGAACCATAGCCTCACACAAAGCAGTCTACAGAGCAGTGTAATTGTCATTCTAATTCCAATGCATTGTATTGCACTACCTCAAAACTCATGTGAAATGTTATAGAAGTCCAAATTCCTAAATCAATCTAAACAAAAGAAGCAAAACCTTTCCTCCTCATTAACCCTGGCTTCAGAGTACATTATAAAGTCACAATAATATGAAAGACCTGTCACTGGCATAAAACAGATATATGGACAAATGACACAGAATAAGATACCCACAATATGAACATCATGCATGCGACTAAATGATCTTCAATAGAGTCAAGACTACACAGTGTGGCAAGGAAAGATTCTTTCAAATATTGGGGTCAGTAAGATGACTCAGCAGATGAAGGTTCTTGCCACTGAGCCTGATGATGAATTTGGTCTTTGGTATGGATTAGACAGAAGAAAACAATGAAACAATGAACTCTCACATGTTGTCTTCTGACATCCATATATGTATCGTAGAACACGTGTAAATTCATACACACACACACACACACACACATACACACACTCAAAGTAACACACAAAAACAAAACAAAACAAAAACCCCAATGCCCCCCCCAAGAACAATTAGCTGATCTTTGGAAACTGTGTATCGACTGCAAATGCATGAAGATGAAGTATCTTCATATTTATTCAAAGTAAAATCCTGAAAAGACCCCAAACTCTAAAACTAGAAGAAGAAAATAGATATTTCATGATATTGGATTTTAAACCAAAAGTGCAGATATGTCAAAAATAGATGAGACTTTGACATACTTAAAGACTTGTCTGACAGAGAAAATAAAAGCGTATAAAAAGTAACCCATAGAATGGAGAAGGTATGTGTAAATCTTCTGTGTAATAAGGAGTTAGGACTCAGGTTATGTTGATGCCTTCATTTCTAACATCTCTATGACCACTGTCACAACTGCCAATGCCATTTAATTGAAAACAAGCAAAGTGGAAGCATAGACAGTCCCAATAGAAAATGCGTTAATATACAGTGAGCATAAGGAAAGATATTCAAAACCACCAATAATTAGAGAAATAGAAATAAAAATTACACCTGCATATCAGTTTTGTTATATCTGCTAGTATTTTGGGTTGTACTTTGTTAATTAAATGGATAATATAAAGAAAGAAAATTTCAAAAGCTGGCAAGGAATGTTGGGAAATCAGAGTTCAGGTACATTGCTGAACATGAAATGATATTTAAACATGTTGCAGCTCTACTGAGAAATTATATGAATGATCTTGAAAGCATAGAAAAACATAAAACCCAGAATCTGGTTATAAGCTAATAATCTTATTTCTGTGTATATAGTTACCAAAAAAAAAAAAAAAAAAAAAAACCGCTCCAAGAGATGTTGCTTTACACATATGGTTGTTACAATATTTTTCACAATAGTCAAGAGGCAGAAGCATCTGAATACCTACTGACAGCTAAATGGATAAAGAAATCATTTTATGCACATACAGAGGTATATTACTCAGCCATGAAAAGAAACCCTGTCAAATGCTAAGTCATAGATGGATCTTAAGGGAAGTAAAGAGATAGGAAAGCATTCACAACCCAGTGAATGGGAGCAGAAATGCTTGAATTTCAGGAATATTGCAAGAGTTCACTGGTAGCTCTAGAGGTGACACTGGTTTTGTCAGGGCTCTGGGGAAGAAAGTAGAAAAAATGACGTCTATCCTCCCAGCATTGGAGCCAGCTATATATCTTGGTAACACCTGTTTCCACTTGTCACATTGGCTCCTAACGATGCTCTGTGCTGTGCAGATCCAAGGCCTATGTGGTCCCCTCCTGGTATGAACACATACCACATCCTGGCTGAGATAGAATTCTGTTGATGTGTATTTTCTTTGTAATGGACTAATTTCTAGCTCATTGAACTAATATGCCTAATGATTAAATTTCTTAATTGCTAAGAAGTAGACTGAAAGGTTAATAATAATACCATGTAACTTTTATGGGTCTCTGGGACTAGGCTGGTGTTATGGGCTGGTATCTGGCTCTAGGGGGCAACACTATTTTCCTTCTGGGATCTGTAAAGTGGAAGGCATTGACATGTTGAAATTGCTTATTTCTGTGTGATCTATGTATGCTAATTTAGATGCTTTATGTATGTTATAATCAGTGATATCCAGACATTAATTCTCATTACATATTTTTATTCAAATCAAAACACTGCACACATCTCTGGTGGCTTCAGGTGACCATGGGTCACCATGGCTGCCACTAGTTTAAGGCAGGCTTGAGCTATCCTCTACAAGGATAAGAAACCAAGTGTGTCAGGAATGGGTCAGCATTAACAGAAGCTAAGAGCACACCTGACTGAAGGATTTGCTACCCTAAACAAAAGGAAAGTAGGACATACAAAAATTCATTTTTTTTCATTTTTTAAAAAAAATAACAAATCTTTTAAAGGAGCTAAAAAGCCAAATTTAAGATCATTATAAAGATATTGGATATTATTATTTGAGTAAGAGATTTACTGTCTATGCAGCTTTGGCTAACATAGAATCCACAATGTAGAAACCGGGCTAGCCATAAATTCACAAGAGTTCTGCTTGGCTTGGCCTCTTGAAGGCTGCAATTAAGGTGTGAACCACCATGCTCGGTGCTAAAGACAAATTTGATCTCCCAAGAGTCATCATCATGACTGAGAAGCCACATCTCTGTTATACTGTTTGGGGAAATAAAGGATGACTTTAAAACAACAACAACATTCACAAAAAGAAAAAAAAATATATAATTCTGTTTATATGTGGTCTCTAAAGTAGTCAAACCCTTAATTACAGAAAGTAGCACATGGTTGCTGGAAACTAGTTCAAGAGTGGAAGAGTGATCTCTGCACATAGAGTTTTAGTTTTTCAAGAGTAGAAATTTCTGGTGATAACCTTTTTAATATATAAATGGTTACCACTATTGCACTACATACTGAAAATTGTTTGGAAGGTGAATTTCCAATATAAGCATTTGCAATTAAAAAATAAAGAAACTATCAAATATATGATTGTAGAGATAAAACAATATAACTAGAAGCTAAAATTATAAGCAAAAGAATCATATTTAAAACTCAAGAGAGTTGACATTGAAAATTAAATTAGAAGACCGGTTAAATAAAAAGAATATTGTGGGTGTGGAGAGTGAATTAGTGAACTGGAAAACAGACTAGAAATCACTAAGCAAACAGCTCAGTGACACGAAGGGATTAAACAATAAAGACTATAGACTTATGGAGGAGAGAATGGAATATCTAACAAAAACATAATCTGAGTTCTTGGACAAGCAGTAGGCAAGGAGACAGATTATGAAGTATAAAAAGTAATTTGAAGAGAATTGCTGAAAGAATGTATTATTACTCAGATTCAGAAAATACAAAGAATTGCAAGTAGGCAGGACAAGTTTAAGTCAAAATTTTTGTGGCTGGGTTGGTATCCCAATCTGTCTTTTGGAAGTCTTGTCTGTTTACAGAAGATGGTCCTTTCAGACTCCATAGCCCTCATTGCTAGAAATCTTTATTAGGTTAATCCATATAGATTGTTGGAGTTTTCCATTACCCTAGCTTTCTAACTTACCTCAGAAATGTCTCCCAATTCCAGTTGTCTTACCCAGTACTCTCCCCCAACTCCTCTACCTGATTTCTCCTGTGCCCATCTCCACCAACCCCTGGTCCACCATTGAAATATATTCTATTTCCAATTTGCAGGGCTATCTATGACCTCCCAACCCTACCTCAAACCCTTCTTGTTAAAGAAGATGGATTTTATTGAGAAATTTAATAGATTGCCAGCAAAATGACTGCTCTTCAAGGAATCACATTCAAACACCCTCTAGGTCTATATGATTAAACTGGAATGATCACCTGTAACCCTTTGGATGAAATACAGATATGCCTGTATACACCTTTAATGCCTAACATTGAAAAGTTAGTTTGTAGAAGGACATAGTTTCAAAGTGACATCTCATTGAAGGGCAGACCAAGTGATAAAGCAGGGAAATATTTGACAGAATGAGTCAGAAATAGGATATGCCCAACTTCATAGAAGAACAGACAGGAAAGAGAAGTAATTTAAGGTAATTTAAGAGAGCAGTACACATATAGACACACACAAACACACACACACACACACACACACACAGAGAGAGAGAGAGGAGAGAGAGAGAGAGAGAGAGAGAGAAAGGACTCCAGTGGTGAAAGAATAATTTCATCTCATTTTCATTTTGAAGAATAGCTGGCATACTTTGAGCTCACAAGCAGTCATACAGCTATTAAACATTTGAGCTTCCTCTATTAAAATATTTATGCACAATGGGTTATTGCCCTCCTACATTAGAGATAAACAGAAAATAAAAAGTCTTTACTTAGTCTAGACATCCAAACATAAGACCACCCACAATGTGGAATCATTGAATAATGTTTCCACTTTCACATTTTAAAAGGAAGATTAGTGTATGATTATAAATTTAAATGTAAACTCTCAGTTTCATATGAAGTAATTAAACAGTGGAGAAATACAAATGGATACCTGGTAAGATAAAGACAGTAATCCACAGATCATATATATATTAAAAGAAGCATGTTAGCATCATTGAAAATATTAAAAATAATTTTCAGAGGACAAAATGGAATTAAGTCCCATCTTCTGAGAACGCCTACCTTATAAAATCATTTAATGAAATACTTCACTAAAAGGTGAATAAAGAATTATCTAAAGACCCAGAGCTTTTCAATTTGACCCTAACAGGTAAAAATAATTATTTCAGTCATCTCAGAAGATCATTTAAATTCTTTGTCTGCAAAAATAGTTTGAAATTTTATTTGTATATGTCTAATCTGAGCTCCTTTGATGAGAGAAGGGACACGTGAGGCCACTGTAGGAGGAATGTGTTGACACTTTCTAAACTTTTAGAATAAGAAAGCTGTAGGTGGCTTCCAATTCATTTGTCTTACAAACGGAGCATATGTTCACATGCCGGTGTCTTATAAACCTGAAGGCATCAACTGCAATTGTCACTAACTCCAACCCAATATTTGTTTTCAATCATTTCTAACCCGAGAGGCCTGGATGATACAAACCCAATTTAAAGGCTAACAAAATTGTCTTCTCCTCTCTGTATTGCAGTACATGATCCATCTCATGTGCAGGAGACCTTCGCTGTCTCTCTGAGCTGAAATACTCACTTTGTATCAGCTTTTCAATACAAGTCTAAAATCAGTGATGGCAAAGACTCAGATGTGTTTGTGATACCTGATTAGTTGAATTGCTCTGGGCTTCCCTTGGTATTACACTGTACTCAGTTGTATTTTCTCTCATGCAAAAGGAATGACAAGTTGTTTGCTTAGCACAGAGTTCATAGGGCTGACGTGGCAAAGGAGCTGAAGCAGTAGCCCTTTGTGTGAAATAGACTCTGTTTTCTTTTCTTTAAAATCATAGTATGATGATGTTTCCAAAGGTGATTTTTAAAATAAGGATTTAAATGATGAATAAACACTTTGCCAAATTCTATCATATGCCAACTTCCTTCATCCATACATAATGATTTGATTAACTTCCCTTAGACAGCATTAAAGCTCTCTTGGGAGAGAGATAGCAAGTAGATTGCCCGACATTTCCATTTACCATTTTTTGATGTTTGCCAAAATAAATAATAGGGATGGTTTGGCTCTTTCTTAAAGGAAGGAGCACTAAGAAATGTGGTCCACCCCTGTCATCATCCTCTCAGATTCTTCTAATTTGTCACAACACAGTAGTTATGAAAAATGAAACCATAAATTCAATTTAGAGGGCAATTTATAGCTAATCTTTGGAGTAATTTCAGTGTGAATAATACAGAAATTCAGATGCATGGTCAGTCAATTCAGCCTTGATTTATTAGCATTTAAGGAATCTTTATTTCATTAGTGATAATTGCTAAATAAGCAAAATAATTTCCCAAAGTTGTCTTCCTTCATCTCAGTATTTCAGTTCTGAAAGATAGTTCATTGTTTATTAAATTTAGGATGATAAAGAAGTTTTGTTTTGTTACTTAAAGACACAAGATGTATTTAGATTACAATCGATAACTCTTTCCATGTCTTGTAGGAACTCTTTAGCTTTAAGTTATAGCTGTTTTGTTTTTTTGATATAACTCCATTAACATTTTAAATATTTCAGCATAAGGTCCTGGGATTTGTTATTGATTTCCAGCTCTGTGTATACCATAAATAAGAATTTATTAAAATCCTACTACAAAGAGAATGACATTTTTGTTCAGTCTAAGCATCAGGTTTTCTTGAGATTTCTTTCTACTTATTAAAACTCCACATTCTGGCATGTCCAATACACTGTGAGGCAGTGCATTTGTATGCATGTGCTTAAACAGAGAGAAGCAACACTCCCAAACCTATAAAACCCAGTGCTCAGAAATGCTTCACTCTTTTTCTTTTCTGTATTTTATTGCATGCTCTTTAACTGCTATGTGTTAACTACCAAAACAGGTATTTAAAATACAAAGCAACAACAACAAAACCAAAAGCTAATGTTTTTTCTTATTTTGCTTCATTCAAAAACAAAAACAAAACAAAAACATGTGCCCACATGCACACACAAAAACTTGTTTCTATTCTTCTCCTCATCTAAAAGTCAGGGCCATGAATCCTCCAGACTTTGTATTATTCCATTAAGCCGGCACAGTGCTTTCAGTCCTAGGCATATAAAATCCCCTTCAGTTCTGGCATTCATTAAAATGAAGCAAATAAACAAAGAGTGAGTGATGGCCCCAAGCTTGTAGCTGTGAGCCAAGCCATTATAGGTGCAATATAATGCAAGGACAGGAGGGCATGGACTCCAAAGATACCATTCGCTATACACTGTCAATTGCTTTATAATTTTGGTGGTATTCTAATAGATGTGATATCGATGACAGTGCAAGCACGTCAGTGCTGCCATTGAATCGGTATCTTATGTATGTAGTGTATATCTGGAAACAATGAATATAAAATTTGAAAGAGAAATTCTTGTTGACATTGAATCCACTACTTGGCACTAAGTGATATCAGTTGACACCGCTAAATCCAAATGAAGCCAAGAACGTGCTAATTTAGGTCACAAGAGCCACCTGCTAAGCTTATTTTCAGATAAGTGATCCCATGGGCCCCTTCATAGAAAACTCTCCAACTGAAGATACGAAGACCTTTGACCTTGAGAAGCCTTCATTTGCTTCATTCCCCTATTCCTTCAATGTCTTTCTGGCTGTTTTCTCCTGGCTCCTATAAGGAGATTTGGGGTAGATGCTAAAGTCAGGGGACAAAGGGGAAAACAGATAGGATTGTCTTGCGAAGTTATACTTTAACTTGAGTTCTAGCCATTTTAAAAAGGTCATTTAAAAACAAACAAAACAGATGACACTGGGAATTAGATCAGAGGTGTTATTTCCTATCAAATAAGAGGCTTTTAAAAAATCCCCCAATGTGCACTCATTGTCTTTATTCTTTGCAGTTTACTATTATACAAATAACATTTTTTTTAAATTTTAAAGCACTAGGGAAAATTATCTAATTATTTACTTGAATGTTTCAAATATTAATTTCTAATTTTGAAAGTAAGCATGGTGATTATTTTATTTCTTTTAGTTTTTGTTGTCCATTCACATAAAAAAGAGAGAAGCAGAAAACACATGTATTTAGACTTCTTGTTTCAGAAGAAAGTTCTTTATGATATTTTTTTATAGGTTTGACCTTCACAGCATATTTATACACATAACACACACACGCACACATGTGTATATGCACACACACATATACACATGAATTACTGCTTTCCCTGGAAGCACAATACTATAAATACAAGAAATATTTCCTAAGGGAAAGTTAGCGAGTAGCAGCAGCCTCTGGCCACTCCCTAGCCAGCGCACATGCTAGCCTAGGAGAAGGGCAAGTGGGAGTCAGAGGACCAGCTTTTGCATAACACCAAAAAGAACCTGAGTCACAGAGGGAAGGCCTTCATGAGCCCTCTGCTGCTCAGCTCTTGGTTCTCCTTCAACTTACCCTGGCACCAATGGCTACACTATCAGAAAAGGATGGGCCTGGGACTTTTGCATGGGTGGATGACTAAGACAACCATCACCTGCTGAGGTGTTATATGTGACAGGGGCTTGAGGGGGTGGTGGTGCAGGAAGGAAGGTATGTTCTATAATGGAGCAGTAAGCATGTATACATGTCCACTAATGCAAGTTGTGACCCCAGTTATAAAAACATCCAAAGAAGCTGTAGGGCTGCAGCTGAAGGCTAAGGTATCTCTCGTCATGATCAGGTTCAGGGTGGGATGGATGTAGGTGAAACCCTAAGGTATCACCAGGGCAGGCAGGGAGAACGGACCCCAAGTCCACAGAAACAAGAGACACTAGCCTCATGCAGGAATCAAATATGTCTCTGAAAATGTCCAGAACGAGCATTCCAAATGAAGACTGTTATTTCCAATATTAGATTAATTTCTAGACAAGTCCATGATTGAGTTTGAATAACTGGTCACATTTAAGAAAAATACAATAACTTCTCTTTCTGATTCTCTGTTCCACAAGATCTAAAACTTGAGGTAAGGCAGCTTGTCCCATCTGTGGTATAGGTAGGCAAAGTAAGTCAGGAAAATATGTCCAATACAGCTTCCCAGTCACCAATGTCAAGGCACTCAGCAAGCTCACAGGTCAGCATCATTCTTTGTCCTGGCAGCAGCATGTCTCAACAGTCACTCTGGCAGCCACCATGCTCCTTCAGCATCTGCAGAAATACTACAGACATGTCCTTGTCTCCATATTAAATACCTGATCGGGATCCTGCCATATGCCAGCAAGTGGATCCTTCCCTTTCACCTAGGCGTAAGTATGCCTAGTTGTAGGGTGCCATAGACAGCAGAAAGTTTCTTGGCATCCAAAATTTTTTTTAAAATTAAAATGAAAAGAAAAAGATTTAAATGAATTTGTAGTGTACATGGATATACCTCCTCCTTTTTTATTTTTATGAAGATAGTGTTTTAATGTTCCATGGTCCCCTTCTACAGTCACTAGTCCTTGAGGATTATAAGGAAACCCAGTAATATGAGTAATATTAAATTATTAACAAAAAGTCTCAAATGCTTGACTGCAAAAGCCAGTTTCATTATCTGTTTTTTTATCATTATTGGATAATTTATTTATTTACATTTCAGATGTTATCCCATTTCCCAGATATTTTCAGTGATACAAGTCTCCAATCAGACCAGGTAGGAAACTCCTGGCCAACTGGCATTCTGGTAAGTATTTAACTGTGGTCAGCCTGTCCAGCTGGACTTTCTTTTCTGGAACTCAGAGGTAAGGTGATTGCTTGCTTCAGCTTTTGGGGCATTTGCGATCTATTTGGTCAGACTTTAAATCATTTTTTAGAGCATTGTTTGCATTACCTGAATTTCTGGAGATCCATTTTATTTGCGTACTTTCCTAAGTGGGTTATAGCGTGTCTTTTTGTTTGGTTAACTACATTCAGGCCCTTTAAGTAGGAGAGTGGTGTTGGTTGTTTAGTCTATTAAAGCTGCCATTTGTTTACTTGTCACTTTGGGCTCCTGTGTTTATTCAAGGAGGTTCATAGTGCTCACACAGTACTTCAGGTTTAAATTTCCTCAGCATCTTTAAAACAAATCATATCTCCATTTCTTTAGGAAAGCCCTGACCCATATCGCTCAGAGAGTCAACCTCTTCACATTTAACTATTCACTGTGAGTGCTTCTGTGCCCCCCCCCATTATATTTTCAATGTTGTATACACACATTTAATTTTATATTATTTCTATAAACCTAATAAAGCTTAGGGACAATGTCTAACTCACCAATGACACAGTCTACTATAACATGTGGTATGTAGAAGACAATCAGTGTGTTAATGCAATATGGCTTTTTAAAAAGCTTTATTAAGAAATAATTGATAATTGCATATATGTAAGATATATAATGTGGTGACTTCATGGTTGCATATACTACCAAATTATCATCACAATCAAGTTAAGAAATCAGTCTCTTACAGTTAACTTTCTTGGAAGGGAGGCCTGGGAAGAAGAATATATGTCATGTTAATGTCACCTATAGGCAGCATGAACACGTTTGGACACTTGACTTGCAATTTGACACATTTGGCTGCTCCAGGTGATTTATGTTTACTCTGGCCATTTTTATGCCACTGTCAACAGGGGTCTGACTGCAATGCAGAATCTAGAGTTAGAATTTAGAATGTTACAGTTTAGAATGTAGAATGTACACTGCACATTGTAGATTTAGAACTTAGATTCTAATGTCTACAACAAGAATGTAGATTGGGAATTTAGAGCGTTACAATTTAGAGTGTAAAATGGCAAATCTCCCCTTGACTTGCTGAATGAGAATGTCCCTTTTCCAAAGGTTCCCCTAGATGATTTCTGTAAATTAAAGTTTGTATCTTATTAAGCTGTGATAAGTAAAATTAATGCAGTCTTTAGGTTAATGGCTTACAGACCACAAACATTAGTTAATTTTGTGTCAACTGTACTAAGGAGAATCAAATGTCACGTGGTATCAAGATTCCCTGCCTTTCAACCAGGGACACTAACACATTTTAATACTTGAGAGCTATGTGGGTTCCAAGTCATTCTTGGGAAAATGAAGTCAACTGACACGTAGTATGAGCTGGGTTTAATGTAAAGTAGATTAAAGGTATGAAATCGATGGTTGACCCAAACATTTCTCCACAAATTACACTATCAATGAACTATGTTTATTTGCAGACAGAAGCCAAGCATAACTGTCCTCTAAGAGCCTCCACCCATCAGTGACTGAAACAGATATAGAGACCCACAGCCAAACATTTGGACACAGCTTGAACACTCTTATGAAAGAGTTGGGGGAAGAATTGAGAGCCCTGAAGGGGATAGGAACTCCACAGAAAGACTAACAGAGTAAACTAAACTCGACCTTTGCATCTCAGAGATTGAGTCACCAATCAAAGAGCATACATGGGCTGGATAGAGGCCCTGGGACATATGTAGCAGATTTGTGGTTCAGTCTTCCTATGAGTCTCCCAACAATTGCAACGTGGGCTATCTCTAAAGCTGTTGCCAGTCTCTGAAATCCATTCTCCAAATTGGGCTGCCTAGTCTGGCCTCATTGTGAAAGGATGCTAATATCCTGTAGGAAAGTGATGAGCCAGGGTAGGTAGATACCCAGGGGTTCCACCCTCTCTGAGGAGGAGGGATGAGAGAGGAGGGACTGTGTGAGGTGGGGACTGCAAAGGGAGAGGCAGTGATCAGGAAGTAAAACAAATAATAAACTAATGGAAAAATGTTATTATTCATTTGTGCTTCTTCTTTGGAGATCTGGTTAGTTACAGAGTTCCTGATCCACATTTTGTTTGTTTGTTTGTTTGTTTGTTGTTGTTGGATTCTTGGTATGCTCTTGACAACTTTTTTGATGATTACATGGCTGGGACAGAGTTTTCTTCCATTCTTCAGATTCTCTCTGTATTCTGTTAACCATTTGCATTGCTGAATAGAAGATTTAAAGCTTCATTTGGTCTCATAGGTCAATAGTTGGCTTTATTAGCAACAGCAATCCTATTCAGAAATTCTTTATTTTTTGTTACCTCTTTGTGGTTATTTTCTTTTCTGAGATTATAATATATTATACCATTTCTGTAGCCCCTACCCTACCTTCAAATTTTCCCATGTACCTCTCTTTGCTGTCTTTCAAAATTTTGTAAATTGTTACATAAATAAAACTCAATCTTATAATATTGGATTGTGATGTGGTATGTATGTGTGTGTGTGTGTGTGGTATGTTTGTGTATGTGTGTATGGTGTTGTGTGTTTTTTGTGTGTCTATGCATGTGTATGTTGCATGTATGTGCATGTGTGTATATGCATGTGGTATTCACTACATGTGAGTGAAGACATGAGAACTTCCTCTTTTTTTGTTTTACTTTTCTTGCATAGGCAATGCTTGCAGTAGTATCCAGTAATATTATTGGAGGGTTTTGTTTTGTAGGTTTTTTTTTTTTTTTTTTCACTCAAAGGAGACATGGGAACTTGCCAAATTTGTGAAGATGTCATCCAAAGGAGCATCTTTCATAGCTTGTCTCTTATTGTCATTCACTCACAACTAATTTAACAGCTTCACTTCTTTTCTCTTTTTCCTTTTTTTCTTTTTTCTAGCATACCTGTTGCGTGATTTTCCTAAAAATTCATAATAGTTCTCATGAAGCAAGACATTTCTATTTACACTGATGTTTCATCAGCTTTTATTTATTACATAATTAAAACATGCAAAACTTCTATGAATAGTTCTGAGGACAAAGGAAGCTGACCCAGCACAAAGATCACCTAGGAGGTTCATATATGGTCTTCTGTACAAAGCAGTGAAAGAAATGTAAAGAATACTTGTATCCAATTTATTTAATATTTTAGGGTTCAGACACTTAAGAGATTTTCCATGCCACAATCTAAATATGTTATGTGCACTTGTTTTGTCTACCCATATGTAGCCTGATTGATAGAAAGAATTTAGTCTTTAAACCAATGCCACAGACTCTTATGGAAGACAATAGTTTTGAAAATTGGCTTTCAAGATTTTTTTCTCTTGAGTGTTAGTCTTGAAATATATCTTGTGTTCTTCATTTTCTAAGGAGCCTTATGGAATAACCCATGTCAAGGTCTATAGTGACAAATTATGCTTTCACTACCAAATCCATACATTAAAACCCTTTCACTGTTGGTGAATTAAATCTTCCTTATAATAGGTCATGCTCAGGTCCATTGATTTAAAATACATTTTTTACTACATAAAGTGATGTAATTATAGGGATAATATCCATTTCATAAAAGAATTTGGATGATTAATCAATAATTTTGAAGTTTCACAACTAGAAATTGTTAAAAGTTCAGTTATAAAATTGATACAGTTTCATTGTTTTCAGTTTTCTCTATCTTTTTAAAATATATATTCTTATATATTACATTCTGATGGGCATTTCACCTCCTCCTTTCCCAGCTTTCCAGTTTCTCCAACACCTCCCCTCTACCCATGTCCATTTCTGCTCTGTCTTTCCCAGAAAAACAGGTCTACAGGACACCAATCAAACAGGCATAACAAACTACCATATTACAGGCACATGCCATCATATCAAGCAGCCCGTATGACAAAGGGTCCCATCATAGCATAAGAGTTAGAGTTAGTCATTGATTCTGCTATCTAAGATTTTCACAAAACATCAGCTAACTAGTTGTTTTTAATATCATTACTAATAGATCTGGAAATTTCAAAAAACATGACTGATTCTAAGTTAAAGAATAACATATAGGATTATTAGTATCCAAGATTTTAGAGACTGTGATTTGATATTTAAGAATGAGATGTAATCAGAAATCCTGGAGTGAGGTTTGTTACCATTTGTTTTGAGTGACCTGTGAATTATTGAAGGAGAGTGTTTCAAGCCAGTTCAGCATTGCCTAGAAAATAATATAAGAAACAGGTTTAAAACTGGGCCATATGAATGGAGAACTCGTAGTCAAGGACAGTGTGAATAGAAATACAGTACAACAACATTGAAATGAACCTGGCATAATGCAGCCCATTCATATGGAATGTGGATCAGGTAAACCAGAAAAGTCTTGCCCGGGTCCTAGAATCTAAAGTGGTGCTTAATCAGGGGAAGCAATGGTGACAGGCCTTGGTGGCTAAAGAACTGTGCTTTTCAGGTGTAGGCCTAGGGATTTTGGCAACATATGACATACCGTTTTGGAGGAATGTAAAGGCATTGAGACTTGGTGGTGAAAACGTGGCACTGTAAGAAAAGGAATAGCAACCTGAAAGTTTTCTTTGATAGACACTACTCTCAATCTAGACAGCAGCCTGAGGACTCTGGCATTTCTTCCAATTCTTTAGATAAGAGTGAGATCGGGCACATGGACTCAACAGCAAGGTAAGTTTTTCCTTAGGGAGTTTTGGAGATGTGTTCCAGGCTAGTCAGGCACTCTGATTGTAGATCATGCTGGCCTTGAACTTTCCAGATCCTGATCATGTTTCTGCATTTTTATTGTAGAGACTAAAGGCATGCACCACTATCCCTAGCCACCTAGCCATGAACACTATGTTTTAGTGGATAGCCCATTGAAAGTATCTCTTGATTTATTTATGAAGGAACTTTTAGAAGATAGATGTTTACATTGTCTAAAGGCATACTGCCTTCCATGCATCTCTGCTCCCACTGCTCCTGAAGATGCACTTCAGGAGTACATCTCTGAAAAGGCCTGAAATGTGTCTTCTTAATTTTAATTCTGAAAGATACAGAATGAAACACTGGCTTCCATTTTCTTCTTTGATAACATATCCATTTAAAGAATGTAATCTCTTGTCCCATTTTAAATTTAACCATCAGAGTAAGTAATCATTTGTAAGTACAAGATTATTCTCTCAACTATTTTTTTGAGCACCTAAGTAATCCTTGGCTTATAAATGTCACCATTTCAATGATTTCTCCAAATTGGTTCTTCTTTGTATACTCCATTTCTTTTCACTGACTAGAAGCAAATCCCTTTGGCTTGGATTTAAAAGAACTTTCGTATAGAAAGAAGAAATCAGACTCTACATAGGATCTTGTTTACTGTGCTGAATTTCTTTCTTTCTTCATTCTTTCCCCTCTTGGGAGACTGACCCATTGATCCAGAGAAGTGGTCTGCCATTGTCACAGAAGGTAGTCTTTTGTTTAAAGATGGAGAAGGATACAAAAGAAAATATTCAACAATAATCTACAGTGTTCACGATCCATTCAGAGATATTATTAATGACTTTGATATATTGTGTATTTCTTTAAACAAATATTCTGTGAAATAATGAAGTGAGAGAAATACAACCAGAAACAACAATTACTTATGCTTTTCTTGTTTCTTATTGCAATAGTTTCTGGCCAAAAATGTTTAAGGGGAAACTAGAATGCCTGATGTGTGAATAACCAAAACTCTGTCAACACAAACAAACAAACAAAAACTCCATATAGATTTTTAATAATCTTTCAGAGTTCTTAAAAATCCATTCCATGGCTCTTTTTAAAATACTGTTTTTTTTTTTTTTTTTAACTTACTCACTTTATATCCCACTCACTGACCTTTTTCCAGTTACTCTTTTCCAAATCCTTCCCCGATACTACCTTCACTTCTCCTCTGAGCAGGTGAAGATCCCCTGGATATCCTCCTCATCCTGGCACATCAAGTCTCTTCAAGGATAGGCATTTCTTCTACTACTGAGGCCAGACAAGGCAGCCCAATTAGAAGAACATATCCTACCCATAGGCAACATATTTGTGATAGCCCACTGCTCTAGTTGTTCGAGACCCACATGAAGACCAAGTTGCACATATGCTACATATGTGCAGCGAGGCCTAGGTCCAGTGCATGTATGTTCTTTGGTTGGTGGTTCAGTCTGTAAGATTCCTAAGGTTACAGTTTTGTTGAATGATGGTCTTGCTGTGGAAATCCTATCTTCTCTGGGGCCTACAATATTTCCTTATATTCCTCCATAAGTGTCCACAGTCTTCATCCACTGTTTGGCTATAGGTGTCTGCATCTGTCTGAGTCAGCTGCTGGGAGGAGCCTCTCAGAGGACAGCCACGCTAGACTCCTGTCTGCAAGCATAACAGAGTATTATTAATAGTGATTGGTGGTGCTTGCCCATGGGATGGGTCTCTATTAAAAACAAAGACAAAGTGAATTTTGCAGACAAATGGATGGATCTTCAGAACATTATCTTGAGTAAATTAACACAGTTCCAAAATGTGATGCATGGTATGTATTCACTTACAAGTGGATATTAGCTATAAAATACAGTGTACCCATGCTACACTCCACAGACCCAAAGAAGCTAAACCAAAAGGCAGGCAAAAGCTAAGATGGCCATTCCCTCTTATCTGTATCTCCTGTCCCTGCATTTCTTGCAGACAGGATAAATTTTGGGTCAAAAATTTGGTGGGTGGGTAGGTGTTCCTATTGCTCTATTTGGAGCAATAGCAACAAGAGGTAGCCTCTTTAGGTTCCATATCCTAACTGCTGTGAGTCACAGCTAAGGCCACCCCATTGATTCTTGGGCACTCCCCTTTATCCCAGGTCTTTGTGTCATCCTGAATCTTGATCTTGAGTCTGAATCTTGTAGGTTTGAATCTCACCTACAGGGGGGATAAAATATTCATAAAAGGCAGATGGAGGGAGGGTACTGGGTGGGAGAAGAGATGGGGAGGGGATTGGGGGTATTCAGGATTAGGTGTGGGAAGGTATAGGAAGGATGGCCAGATGGCCATGAGAATTGATGGACATCTGCAACTGACAGGACTGGGACAATAGGGGCATCTCCAGGGTGACACAGATTCCTGGGATAAAGGAGGTGCCCAAGAATCAATGGGGTGTCCTGGCTGTGACTCGCAGCATTTGGCATATGGAACCTGAAGAGGCTTACCTCTTGAAGCTATTGCTCCAAATGGAGCAATAGGGACACCTACCCACCCACAAAACTTTGACCCAAATTTTATCCTGTCTACAAGAAATGCAGGGATGGAAGATACAGAGACAGTGGAATGGCCAACTACTAACTGTCCATACCACTGTTCTTGGTTAGTTCATTTTTGTTGGTTTCTATCCATGGTCCCTTTTCATCAACAGAGAATTTTCTCATGCATTTTCTCATAATCACAAGGCTTTGTATCTGAACTCAGTTCCATAATTTCTTGGCACAACTTCATTTCAGACTATATTTCATTTTACTAATCCATTATTTTACCAACACAACTGTTTTTACATCAAGCCTGGTATCTGGCCCAGTCATGAATCCTTTGGCAAATGGATAATAGTGTTCTCTACCAGGGTTCTAGAAATGTTCATAAGCCATGAACAATTTAAACATTTTCATTTGAGGAATTCATGTGTGACAATATGATTTTTGCCCTCAGAGGTATAATTTTGTTGTGAGATGATAAGTGTTTAGTTTATGTTATCGTCACTGACAGTCATCAGAATAACAAATGAAAGAATCCAGACAATTCTTACGATAGCAGGATAGGTAATAAACTCCTGGTTTCTATTGAATTACATATGCACCAACTCAGATCATGTATTTATATGAGCTGGAAAGTAATTTTCCTTGTTTAAACAGGTTAAAACAGATTTCCTTCATGATGGAGACATGGACACTGCTCTCCATCACATGAACAGTGCTCTTCTCTTGCAGTCTTAAAGGAATGCTGTGGAATTTGCAGTTGCACATTTTTTCTTTTTCTTTTGATTACTTTACTTTTGTTTCATTTGCATTTCTGAAGTGATTTTGCACTTCAAGGGTTCATATAGTTCATAGGAGTAGCTCAGAAGCCTTCCATTATGTGAATGCTGTTCTGTGATGTGATTTTCTTTTTCTCCACTTCAGCACTAGAAGAACACTTCAGTGGCAATCCATGGTGGATATTAACAGGATGACGGGCTAACTTTGTGTTTCATGTTCTGCATAAAACAAGTATAGATATTTTCTCTCTATTGTTCTGCTCATGCAATGGTTAGGCTTAAGATAAGAAGTTTTTGTTTGCCGTATCAAAGTGTGTGAATGCATCCTTTAAGCAGATTTAGAACAGGCAACGAGTATTGAACTGTTATCCATGCATACTTCGTACCCTGTTGATTTTGAGATACATCAAGTTTCCATTTCCTCATCTTATGAGCCGATAAAAATGTAATTTACCAAAATAAGCAAAAAATAAAATTTACTCATGGAGTTCCTTCTATATCTCAGTGAGTTGTTTATATCCTAACTGTGACTTCTCAGCTGCTTTTACACCACACCTTAGAGAAACTAGCTAGAAGAAGCATGGATTCTGATGTAAAACACTGTATAGCCAGAGATGCCAGGGCACATGTTTACTATTTTTATTCCCAGTGCCTAGCAAATAGTGACAAGATGCATTTTCAACTAATTTCTGGTGGGAAAAGATTGGTCTTTCATAATGGTTCTAGCTGAAAAGGCATTCATTCAGCTCTAGAATTTCTTTTCATTTCTAGTTATAAGTTCATGAAATTTATTTAAGAATAAATAAAATATTAGTTATGTTTGAAACTACTCTTAAGTACTGGAAAGTGAGGTGTGCTCCACATGATTTAATTGCTCAATTCACAGTCAGTTTTATCCCATTTGTAAGTAATATAGGACAAATTCAAATCTATCATTTTATTAATTAAATATAAAAGATAATTTTCTCTTAATGGCGATAGCACTAGCTTATCACTTTAAAACATCAGTGAAACTGTAATGTAAACTAACAGATCAAAAGATAAAGGCCACCGTATTATCTGCTAATGGTGTTTTGCTGCATCTGGAACCAGGACATCTCTTGCCGAAAATAAACAGCATTATCAGTTAATGTTATTAACTGTTATCAGTTATTACAAAGTTAATAATGCACATTAACAATTTATGCTATTTTGTTAAAATAGAAGTTGCACTAAATCTTTGGAGAATATTATCCATTCCTTGATTACAGATACACGAAACTAGATCATGTTTTTTTAAAATATGAATAAAAATTGTATATTTTTCTTAGAAATCACATCACTGGAGGCCTACTTTTTCTGAAGTGAAATGAAGGATCAGGATCTCGGGGAAAGGGAGTGGGAGTGGGATGCTGGGAGAAACAAAGGAAGGGAAGGCTGTGGTCAGGATATAATATATGAGAGAAGTACAAAAATATTTAGAGGAAAAATTAAACTTAACATAAAAACACAAATAGTCAAACAAACAAACAAATCACATCACAGACCAGAGAGCTTTTAACCTTTAGAAAAGGTTACTCAAAAAAGAGTTACCATACAAAACATGCTTCCCAAACATTGGTGCCTCTAATCATCTACTTGACATACACAGAAGAGGACAGTAAAGGCATGAGAACAGAGCAGCAGGAGGACAAGGGAAAGAAAACAGCTTTCCTAAGATCAAAGCTAGGTGTTCTGCTGTCTTAGTAAAGTAGACAAGAGTCTAAAGTCTAGATACCACACATCCCTTGATAAAAAAAATAAAGATACATATTATACAAGTCATGTATTATAGAGACAAGGACAACTGAACAAGTAGAACAAACATACCAACTGTTAGCTATTTTGTGAGGCGAAGTTTCTGTGTGTCACAGTATCACTTAATCCAATTCACCCTGGAAAGTACAGGAGTGTGTTTTTCAATAGCAGGACTTTACTCTTATTAGTCCCAAATGTTCTGGTAGAACATTTCATACTGAGCTGTACTTACCAATGAATGCTTCCATGCCAGGTTTAAGTATACATCACTTAATATTTTTATTACTTGAGAAATAAATTTGGTGAGAGCCATTTAATCAATTTAATGCAAATAGAAAATAAATCTTTAAGAATATTAGAACAATTCTATGTCATAGGTATTTTTTTTTTTTTAAAAAAATGTAGTTCTATCCTGTGTTCCATTATGTAAAGAATTTCTCTTTCAAAATCACTCTTTTTGGAGTTGGTACATAGTTTGTTCTTGGTTTGATCTTTACACTAAACTGCATTGGGGATGCCTTTTCTCTTTTTAACAATTCTCTCATTAAAACTGAGAAAGCTAACCAGGCATGGTGAGACAGGACTCAGGAAAAAAATAGCATACTATCAAGGTCAGCTGATGCCACAAAGTGAGATCCTGTCTCACTTTTGAATTATATATATTATATATATATATATATATATATATATATATATAATCATTTTAGAAAAATTAATAAAAATGTATACACACACATACACACTTACACACATATATACTTAGCAGGGACAGAGTTAGACACAAAAATTGTAATGTGTTTTGGCCGTTTCTGCACAGCTAATTTTTGTAGCAGCCATTCTGATTGCTTTAAGAATTAACCTCAGATTTCATTTTAGATTTCCTCCCTCAAGTTTTTTATTTTCTTTTGTCTACTATTGTCTGCTGATTGCCAGTGGGTACTACAATAAGTTTACAGAGTGGTGTAATATATACCATATAAATAAAATGCTATGCACTCTTTAAACATACTATGAAATGCCATGGTTGTTCCTTTGTCTTTAGGTGACTTCTAAAACACTTTGTTTGATGATGGACTACAAGCAGATAGATAACAAGGAGAGGAGAATAGCAAAACAGTCCAAGATTTAAGTAAAAACACCATTGTGTTTTGAAGAACAGGAGAAGGAATTATTTGAGTAAAAAGCCTGTATTCTTGAAGAACTAGAAAGGAAACCCAACACTGTCTGGGACTCTTTCAAAACTAATACTCAACTACATATCCAACAACATAAAAATGTCCCTCGTTGGAATGGCTTATTGGAAGTCACATTTAAGGAGAAGGTGTTTCTGCCAGGGTCTTTTTGTCAGTTGGCAGCTCATCTGACTTGTGTGGTACTCACCTTGGAGGATGTGAGTACCTCATTTCCTGATACAGCACTATTCATCTGCTGCTTGCTGTATTCTTTTACTTTTGCTCACTATATGCATAATAACATACTCATCTGAAAACAAAGGTCTTGTTATAGGGAGGTATCCTCTGTGTGGGTAATTATTGGTGTAGTTGGCTTAAAGTCATTATTATCTCGAAGGAGATGTTCCAAGGTTTCTGAAGATATCCCTGCCTGAGAATATCTCACATATCCCTTTGTATCCGTTCAGGAATGAGCAGAGCAAGCTGGTATTTTTGAAAGTGATCCAGCAAGCTTTTAGGTTTTAGGTTCAAACTTTGTAACGTTTACTGTGAGAATTGATATAACCTTTTTGACTTGGTAAAACTGTTGGTTAATGACCAATTGCTTAAAAGCTATTGAAAATTGAGATTGGGAGAGATCAAAAAAAAATAGTTCAATTGGAAAATAAAGTAGAAGATTTGTAAGGCCACCAAACAATGTTACAGTGTCAGGTATGTATTCTCAGTGAACATGTACAAATTTACCATAACATTGTTGAGGAAGTTGGGGTCTGTGTAGTTCATTATAATTATAAGAAAACAAAGGGAATGTCATTGCAAGTAAATTTCATAGTAAAATTGTGGTAGTCCTAAAATGGATTCTTGATACCTGGAGTGGTATTATGTGGGATGATTGAGGGATGGACTATTAAGCATGAAAAAACTTATTCTATCAATTACCCTTTCTAGTTGTGTGCAGGCAACTAGAGCCAGGGGTCTCCATTCTCCCACCACTGAGCATTATGGGAGGAGAACTTGTGTCTCAGAGATGGGGATGTGGATGGGGATGTGGATGGAAAGGTGGAGAGGAAGGGAGCTAGAGGGAGGGAGAAGGGAGAGAGAAAGGAAGGAGATAGATAAGTAGATGGATGATTGATAGATAGATAGATAGATAGATAGATAGATAGATAGATCCACTACTCTTCTAAAGATATGAGGAATGGCATCTGATAAAATAAATGAAAGGACAACCTGTACAGAGATACACAACCTATAATATGTGTAAAGACATGGAACTGCATATACAGAAAACATCTTTTGTCTGATGCAAAGCCCCTAACTGATGCTTCCCCTATGGTCCCATCTACTCCAACAGCTCTGACAACCCCCTATTCTTTGTTTGCTGATTTGATTTCATGAAAGGAAGACCAAATTCCAAAAATTAAAATGACCAGCAAAAATTTTATGACCTTTGATAAGATGACAAACTGTTGGAAAAATGGGTCATCAATACTCATCTGAGCTTCAATGGACACTGAAGTAGAGGCTAATTTTTCTAATCCAAAAATCATTTAAAAGAACATCAGTAATATAATAAAAGATGCTATCCACAAGTTTTCCCCTCTATGAGCAGAAGCAGAGACATTGTAACAGTCCTACTCAATGAGGGCAATTTCTGAGAATAAATCTAACATACTGATATGTGGGTCCTTTGGCTGATAAGTAAGATGTCATCAAATCTATGTGTCAGTCAATACTTACTCTTGGTATTTGATTGCATGTTCCTATTCCACACGACCCAAAAGAATATCATTCATAATCTTGAAATTACAGTGCTATATTATGCCAATCCCTTTCAAATAAGTGATAAAGGGACTCATTTCAAAGGTAAATTAAACAAGTAATTGCTAGGACTTGTAGTAGACAATAGATTGATCAGTCTCTACTGCAAGTTGAGATATTGATAGAAGGAATGAATGTTATTCTAAGATATCAATTGAAATATTATTCAAAGTTAATTTTAAATACAAATGATAATTTTTTTGATAATTTTTTCCAGTTCAGTCGTTACACCCACACAGTCTGCCATCCAGCATTCCTCATCCTATTCCTTCTCCTCCCATCCCAAGAGGATGTCCCCATATCATTAAGGCACAGCATTAATCCATGGGTACAAACAAGTATTTCAAAGGCACTTTGGCATGGCTACCTTAGCAAAATAAAAGTAGTAGATTTGCCTCTAGGGCCTATGATGTCACCAGCCATAGGTACTTGGGCTTTGTAGAAGTAGGTATAAATACCTCATGGGCAGTAAACCTCAGATCCAAACAGAAAGCAGTGGGTTATCCTAGAACATTCACGCCAAGTGAAACCGTGAACACATCATACCTGTCACGTGTAGCTCACTGAATTTACAGGTGGATAAGACTATGAGTGAATGTTCCCCTTCACAGCTAGCATGGGAGCTTCTGGTTTTTTTGAAAGCTAGCTGGCTGGTCCAGCTTGATTTCTTATGTCCTGCTGGCAGCATCTTCAGCAATAGGCTTTTGCTGTCAAGTTCTGGTGAGCAACTAAGAACAGTAATACTAGCCTGAATTTTTAGGTGCCCCTAAAGCCTGCCTGAAAACAGTGGTTATGGAAATATTTCACATTCTGCATTGGGATTTTCATATATTAAGCCATGGCTTCTGAGAGTAGCACTAGCCATACATGGGGTATAACACTCTTCAGTTTATATTTTTAAATACATTTATAGAATAGTAGTTTTCACATGGTCTTTACATATATTGTTAGTTTTGGTCACCCCTACCTCTCCTCTGTACCTACAACTCCTTGCTTAGACCATTTTATCCCCAGTATCTCCCCATTTCACTTTACTGTCTGGTGTAGTCTACTATCTCACTCTATAAAGATTCCTTTCTATCTTTCTGGCTTTTATTAGAATTCACTGATAAGCTAACTTCTCTAAAAATTCATAAGTAGAATCAACATGTAAGGGATAACATGTAGCATTTATCTTCCTGAGCTTGGTATCTCTCACTTAATATACTATTTTTGCAGATATATCCATCACATTTTCTATCTTTATGGCTAAATATAGTTTTCTTGTACAAATGTACCATATTCCTCAGTTGATGTACATCTAGGCACATTTTATTAACTTGCTGTTGTGACCAGAGCCTCAATACTGAAGAGAAGATAGGTCTGTTAGAGCGGAGTGTCCTTTGATCACAGGTCCAAGAGTGGTACAGCTCAGTCAAATGGCACTTGTATATTCAGTTTTATTGAGACACCTCCATAGTAGCTACACCAGTTTTCCACTTTCTTTCCCTAAACAGTGAATAAGATTCCCTTTACACATACCCTCCTGGCATTTCTAGGCATCTGTTTTCTGATAATAGCCATTCTGACCACAGTGCAAGGAAATCTCCATCTAGGTTTCCTGACTTCCCTGATGTTGAACACACTGGTCATTTGTGTTTCTTCTTTTGAGAACTCTTTGGTCAGTGCCAAAGACAATTTACAATGAGGATGTTTATTTTCTTTAAATTCATATTTTAAGCTTTCTGTAAATTGTAGATAATAATGTTCTGTCAGATGTGTAATTGGAAATTTTTTCTCCCCTCTGTAGGCTCCATTAACAGTTTCCAGTGCAGTGTATAAGATTTCTAATGAGTTCCCACATGTTGGCATTGTTTATTTCTCAACTACAGTTTTATTCAAAAAGCCTTCATTCAACTAACCTGGACCCCTGGGAGCTCCCAGAGACTCAGTCACCAACCAAAGAGCATATAGGGGATGGTCTGAGACCCCTGGTACATATGTAACAAAGGACTGCCTTGTCTGATCCCAGTGGGAGAGAATGAGGCTAATCCTGGAGAGATTTGATGCCTCAGAAAAGGGAGATGCCCAGGTGGGGGACTCCCCATTTCAGAAGTGAAGAGGAGGAATCATGGGGTGAAGAACTTTCACTCTGTCAATATCCTGAATTGTACTTCCTACTTCATCCTCCAGCACTTACAGAGTTTCAGATCCAACATGGAAGTCTTCTATGCATTCAGAATTGATTTTTATGTAGAGTGAAGAGATAAGTATTAATTCTTATTCTTCTGTATGTACATATACATTTTTCCAGTGACATTTCCCAAAGAGAGTGTCTTATTTCTAATGTGTTCTTGGTTGAATTTTGACAAAGAAAACGTATTTTCGATACACTTAGTATTTGCAACAACAATAACAATAACAACAACAACAACAATAACAACAACACCACAGCCAGGATGGTTAAGCTTTAACCACTGTTTATTTCAGGCAGACAAATTTCATCCTGTATCAGACAACTGATCAGATCAGAATTAGGTAAGAGAGTAAGTACAGAGCATTTACCAGGATGTACTACTACATAGTCTTTTCCCTCATGAAAATGTCACATAGTTGGCAAATCAGAACACTCATTGTCAATATCTGACCATCTGGAAGCCCTTTTCCTTTGGTAGGTCCAATCCAAAACACTCTCCACTCTAGCTATCTGCATGACCTTTCCAACCTTGGCTACTATATACTATGATTCTAGACTAATTTTATTTGCATTTCTAACACACCATCCTGGCTTTATGAAGTTCACTACCACATTTAAATCTCTCATTTTCATCCATTTAATTTTTGCAGAAGCCAAATGTCAACTCTATATCTATATTCTTGCTTTTCCCTTTTATGGGTTGTCACTATGTGTTTTCCTAGTAAAATTCTCTTCAGATATTTGTCATTAAGCTTTAACACAAGATTTTCTGTGCTGTATTCTTACCATTTTGTATATATCCCCTTCACTGCACTTCATCAACATTGATCTTTACTTGTTTTTTTTTCTCTCTCCTCATAATATTCTCACTAAGTCCACACTATTTATTATTCAGCATTGCTCTAAAGGACTTAATTTTACCATAGACACTAAATTCTTGACACATCTGCTTCCACAGAGCTTTTTTCTTACCTCTGTGCACTGAGAGTGTGATAAGTTTCCTATCTATTCATGTCCATCTCATTTTTCCTTCAGTATGCTTTGTATTTTCTCTGTGATTATATTTCTGACAATCCAATTGGGACCTATTATTCCCCTACTGATAAAATCTCAGAATTCTCTTGCGGTGGTCCATGCTACTTACTTCTTGAACCTCATAAACAGGGCCAAAGTGACTTTTTTACTGTTTTGAGAACACTTTGTTTCTTTTTATTTATTGGTTCCATTAACAATTGTTCACAGGATCTTCCCATGTCTGGAATTCCTCTTTTCTACTTAATCTAGTCCCTTCCAACCCAAGTCAAGCAATACCATTCCCTAGACTTCCTTCAGACAGTTCCATCATTAAAGGATCTCATTGTTTTCCTGGGCAACCTCAACTTCAGCCAGATATTTATGTAGCAAGTGAATTCATCTACAACTCTGTCATTTCTAGCTGCCTTGTAGGTCAATACACATCACAAGAGCAGGCAGGATTGATCAGGGAGCTATCTTCATCTGTCATTAAGACAACAGATTGACTCGATCATTCAGGAGCATTCACCATCCCATCACTGCGATAGTGAAGACAGCCCCTGTCACAACGCTGTCTTCTTCAGCATTTGCATGCAGCCACCATTTCTAAATGAGGGGGACGATGGGGCGCATAGCAAGTATCACTCCTCTGCTTCAAGTTTTGTTTTAAGCTGTGTCACATATACTTTGGGTACATAGTTATAAGTCACTCGATTTTATTGGCATAGGAGATAACTTTACAGTTTTAAAAATAATGAATTTATTTTTGGTGCCTAAATCAAATGCAATTTAAAGTTCCAGGATGTTTACATTTTATTAGGAACAAATTGATAGCATATGGGTTTCTTTCTGTTCCCGACTCAGCAGCCCTACTTTCACTCTCTATTTCATTCTATTATCAGAGGAGTTTTTTGATACATGTATAAGCAAATATTTTCTTATAGTGCAGCAGAAATGAGACACTCAAATGTTTTAACAAATCAGGTTTTCTAGTTAATTTGGGTTTATTCAAGCCCAGGATATTGAATGTCTTTGATTACTCAGGGGTATTTCTAGATCTGTAGCAGCCTAAGATTGTATTTCAGCACACTGATCTGCATATTATGAAGTTTTCATGAGCATAAACTTTTTGGAGTCTTACAGAACTGCTAGTCTCAGTTTTAACTGGGGAACTTGCCTCTCACTGCTTTTTGTTATAAAATCTTTTAAATAATGGTATGCTAGTCTATGATATTTGTTAAATCTCTAGGTTATGGTGACCTTTTCCTGAGAATACATAGAGTTGTTATGTCAATTCATCAGAAATACCCAGTTGTTCTTGCAGCCTACATAATACTTTTGTTGTTTTACATTTTATATATTTTTGCTTATGTATGGGAACACATTACACAGCACACATGTGTAGAAGCAACAGGACAACTAATTGAAGTCAGTTATCTCTTTTGACTGTGAACTATGAGGATGGTACTCAAGTCTTCTGGTTTGGTGGCAGATGCCTTCCCCCTCTGGCCCATTTAGCTTGCCATGATAATATTATTATAATTACATTTTGATATTTCAGATGTATCTACTCTAGTTGTTCTAAATCTTCCTAAATCTATCATCCTATAATATAATTTCTCATGTTGTGGCGATCCCAACCATGAAATTATTTTTGTTGCTATTTGATAACTGTAATTTTACTACTGTTATGAATCATAATATAAATATCTGTGTTTTCCAATGGTCTTAAGTGACTCCTGTAAAGGATCACCCTTTGGGGGCTGAGCTTCCCACAAGTTGAGAATAGCTAATCTACACTATACTAGTTCATGTTCCATAAATATAACTTGTTATTTTGTAATTCTTTATGTCTTAATCTATGTATTCTGTGTAAATATTCATGTGGTATTTGTAATTAACACTACTAAGAGAAGACTGAACTTTGATAATTTAAAGAGTGACAATCAAGGTCATTCAGCTGATTAATGTCAGGCAATTCACAGCCCAGGTTTGTCTGACTTTGAGAAAGGTACATTTCTCCATCTTATCAACTTACTGCAGCCAAAATTCAAATTTTGTTTTGAGAATTTAGGTACTTCAGATTTTTTGATTGTTATGTGATCATTATTATTAACATATCTACACTTCATCCCATTGCCTATTTCCATGAATTATCACCAACACATTAAGCTTTTGAAGATAATTTGCTAGTGTAATATATGTAGGGTAATGTACTTTTGTATATTTGTTCATTGTGTGGTTTTTTTATACTTAATGAAGCAATATTCTGCTCCATGACTGTCTGAACCCTTTTCTGAAGTCTTTGCTCTTCAGGGTTCTGGTGTGGTATTTACTGTCTCCAGTCTCAGGCTGAGGTATATATTAGAATCCCTGGATTGTGACTTGTTATAATACAGAATTCTGGTCTCTCATTTACAGAGTTTCTTACTCCTTGTTTCTTAGATGAACCCATATGATTACCATAAGTAATAACTTCCCAAGTGATTTTGTGCTGATACTCTGGGGACCATCCATTGAGCATCATTGGTTACAGAGGATCCAAGGCAAGGCTTGCAGTGTGAAGTAGCTGGGCTATTTTTGTCATTACTCCTTTACTACACTGATTACAGTTCCCTGGGTTATAACTTATTTCAAGACATGGGGACTAGGTTGATAAAGAACACAAAATAATGACTAGTACTTAAACAAACTTTTTAAAGTTCCTTTACTACTCAAATGCCAATGATAAATAAAAGCATCAATTTTATAGGCTGTAAAATCCTGGGCACCTGAGTAGTAGTATATACCTTTTACTGGTTCACAACAACTCTCAAAATTATTTGGCTGATAGTAGAACACAGTGTTATGTTTCCTACTGATTAGTAACTAGTATTGTGGAGATACTGACTCCCAGAAACTCCAGACTATGAAAATGCTGCTCTCTAACTCCCCGAAGACAGAGCTATGGCTGTCTTCCACTTCAGCATCAGCACAGTGTCCATCTGGTGCCACTGCCAAGGAGTATCTAGTGAGCAAAGGTTGGGGAAATCTACACTTCCTACAGATTAAGGAAAAGGTGCTTACTCATTCCTTCAGGAATGTTGAGAAGTTAGGAATTGGTACAGGAAAGTTTGCACATGTAGGACACACCTTGGGAACAAACACCATTCTGGAATCATCTCAGAGAATGGAATGACAAATGGAGCCTCCTCCCACCAAAAAAAAAAAAAAAAAAAAAAAAAAAAAAAAAAAGAAAGAAAGAAAAAAGAAAAAAGAAAAAAAAAAAAAAGAGAGTGATTTGATGTCATTGTAGAATTGGATGAAGTAAAAATTTGCCTCCTTTGATATTGGGGCCAAAATTAAAATCACCTTTTAGTTAGAAGAGGTAGGTTATAGAAGAAGAGGAAGAAAGATGTAGCATTCAAATGTATTTGCATTTTTAGCTCAGAAGAGTGAGGCTGTTGATTAGTAGTAATAGTGTCACTTTCAAATATGACTCTGTTTACCTCTAGTAATTGTTTCTTGCAAGGGCTTGTCATTGAAAAAAAAGATGTTGAAGAATGACTTTGAGAGAAATGTAAATGTTAAGATGAAATCTAGCCTGCTCAGCAGCTAATGTTCATGTATAATTCAGCTCTAGCAAAACATATGAGGACCCTAAATGTAGATACTTTTATATATCCCAATTGTTTTGCACACTGCAGAAGAAACAGTATGTTTCCCTAAAGAAGAAAACTGTCATTTTTTCACCACAGCATCCGCCTGTGTTCCTCTTAGCTCACTTCTGTTCTGTCTCAGGTCTAGAAGCCCCAGTCACCAACACTTTGATGACTCAGCAGTTACTTGCTGTGTGATGTGGTGTATTTCTCTACAGTTAGCTTCATTTCTTCTCATAATTACACTACATTTATAACTTAAATTTGCATTTGTAATTATTTTTTTCTTGGTATTAATACCACACATGCAGCCTTTCTTCTAGATGCCCTTTTCTTTCTTAGTCGTTCTAAAAATGTCTTTACTTGAGTTATCTTGACTTTCCCATTTGCCAAGTCAGGGTTAAATAGACCATTGTGCCATATGTTGTTTTAGTACCTTGTTCTCACCCTTATCAACTTTGATCATTTGATGCCATTGTATCTATCATATATATCATATGATTTCTAGTTCACTCACTTCACTAGCCCTGGAAGTGGACTAAGTTATGGGAAGCAATTTCTAGCATCATGATGGACTAGACACTCCAATTCGGTAATTTTATAAATGTTCTTTGCATCAAAGTTGAATAAGAAACAAATGCTTGAAACTAGCAGAGCTAAAAATCCAGCCATGTTTCCAGAAATTTGATAGGAAAAAATTATCAGAGGTAAAGTTAGCCCTCTGAAAAACAAGAGAATGGTTTTTATTATTCTTATGCTGATATATGTTTGAAAGGAAATAACTGCAGTATACATTTTTAAAGATAAGCATTCTTAGTTGCAAAGAAGAGTACCTTTAGGAAAAAACACATTTATAAATGATCCAGAAGCATCTACAGTGTTCAAGATGAGAAGTTAAGTTTCAGATGAGCAATCAGGAACCACATTCACATCATATATCAGAAAAGTCTAGAGGAACTACTGTGATCATCTCCACATGGTCTGCATACAGGTTACTGAGCATGAGTATCCACTTAAGCCTCAATAATGGCTGTTCCTGATAACTGCTTCTGCTTACTCCCTTTGTTCTTTCAGTCACAAATAGCGCTGCCATCCACACATCAGTCCCTGTTAAAAGAAGTCATAACTGAAATTTCATACCTTTGCCCAAGCTTCAGAGATGCTAATAAAATTAGGTTTACAGTGGGAATCAGCAAGTGGAAAGTTACTTGATAGAGTACTACTTAGAGAAGACTCTCAGAAGACAATAACCATCTCACTATCCTATGATCAGCCATAGGAACTGAGGATAATGGATCATGTAAATGGAATAGCTTTTCAAGATCTTAAAGATCTTCCTTCTTTCCTTCCTTCCTTTCTCCCTTCTTTCCTTCCTTTCTTCCTTCCTTCTTTCATGTAGGTATTCCCAAGTCTAATACTGTTTCCTACTGGCTTTTATATATTCTAAAATGTCTCTGAGGGACAACGGGATGGTTGAGCAGGCAAGAGTGCCTGTCTCTAAGCCAGAATACCTGAATTCACTTCCCAGTACCCACATAACAGACAGAACTACTCCTGCAATTTGTCCTTTTTGTTACCTATACATGTGTACTGGAGGAAGCACTCTCTCATACTATACACACAGTAGGTAAGTATAAAAATGCTTTTGGGGTCAAAAATTGCAAGATAATTGTGTCAATTTTATGATTTCTAATGTCTCAGACTGATGTTCTCTGTGAAGTTCCTTAGAGAGCATGGCTTCAAGTAATGAGTTCTCATTCCATTTCATCTCTTCTAGTACCCTGTGGGAAGATCCTGGCGGGCCCGCAACAGCAGGCCCAGGCCTACTTGGCAGCAGCCAGGATGGTCTGTTGTTAAGATCCTGGAAAGGCAAAGGTGTTTGAGGAAATTTGTCTTAGAAGGCACTTGTGAGTAAAAAAAAGCGAAAAAATTTTGGGTTAAAAAGCACAAACACTGTTGTTTTAGGTCTTCCTGTTGGGAAGAAAAGGCATTAAATGGCAGGTTTAGAAGCAGTAGGGGAGGGGCCTGCACTGCCATGTGGCGGCTGGGTGCTCTAGCAGAGAGGCCAGGTATTCCCCATTTGTTTTTCTTAGAAGTAAAGGTCAACCTTGAAGAAAAACTTAGAGGCTTAGATGAGAGTCAGTAAGAGTGAGGTTCTGTGTGAGAGACTGAGTTATGGGAGAGAGACACGTGGAAGCTGGAGTGTAGCTGGCAGCTCCTGGGAGAAGCTGGGAGTTGGTGCACAGTTTCTCCAGGCTCAGCCTGGAGTTTTAGCTGCTAGAAAGAAACTGAAAGGAATACAGGGGCAAAGGGGCTTCAGGCAAGCCAGCTGGGCTGTAGCTCGCTGCAAATGACCTAGGAGGTGAAGGGGCAAGGGGAGCAACCAGGGTGCCGGCCCTGTTGCTTCAGGCAGCCAGAACTGGCTGCAAATGACGGAGGAGTGGGGGAAGTCTATGTTAGGCTAGTAGGCAGCCTGTGAAAGACTGACCCCTAAGGGAAAATCACTGGGGACCAGAGTTCAGAGCCAGTGTTTATGAGAAGCTAGCAGGCAGAGCATGAAAGGCTGACCCCTGGGGGAGGGGCAGAGAGCAGAGATTAGAGTGTTGCTGCCGCCATCTTGTTGAGTTGGAGAACATGTGGAGGGGAGAGAGGGAGAGAGAGAGAGGAGGGCGGACAGTGAGAGACCTGCCTAGTCTTGTGAACTAGGCTGGAGTTATTCACGGTTCGTGGAGAGGTTCTTGGCAGGCACCAGCAGGGGGGTACTCTTGGAGCTGGCTTTGCCCACATCCTCTATCACCTGTAGGGAATGATGTAGGCCAGAGAATGGGCACTTGTGAGCATGAGTCTCTGTTGCGTTGTGAGTCCATGTGTCTGCCATGACACAGTAGGCTGGGATGGTAGTTCAGCATGGCACGGGATCTTGGCTGAGTTTATTCTATGCAACACCAAGGAAAAGGAGGGCCGCAGAAGGTTTAGCTGTGTTTGTCTCACACCGCACCAAGCAGACACGGCCGGGCTAGTGCTTGGACTGGACAGGGAACAAACTCAGTCTGGTTCCACAGGGGTGCAGAGCACTTGGATTGGAGATCCCTTTGCCCGAAGGCGGCTAGGAACCGACTGGTCTCAAACCCTGGGCTCTCAAACCACTGAGAGGCCTTGGAAGGACTGAGACTTGGGGGCATGTGGGCACATGAACAGCCAACCCACAGCAGAGAGAAACAAGAAAGGGAGGGAAGAAAGAGGCCCTGGCAGCACCCCGAAGGAGAGATTTGGTTACAGTATTTGCTTAGCAGACTTGGCGGCCTGGTTAGCTTGCTTGAAGATGTGGGTCCTTGTGGTTGTCTGAGAGATGGCTGTTCGGCTAGCTTGTCCTTAGTTGCGTGGCTGTTTGGGGCCCCAGGTTAGGTGCCATTATGTGGGAAGATCCGAGGCTGCCTGGAGGCTTCCAGGCAGCCTGTCTCACATACCGGAGGAAGGTCCCAGGTTCCAGTGGCTGGAGGCTTCGGCAGCAGCAGGCCTGGCAGGCCCCAATGATACGAGGAAGTCCTTGGTTCCAAAAGGGTTTATTGTCATGGGGATGGTGGATGGATCTGGATGTACCCCCCGAAACTCAGGGCAGACCTGAGTTAAGTAGGGAGGGAGAAAGGGGAGGTTCTGGGGAGGAATGGTTAATTGGCTCCACCCTCTGACCTTCATTTGTATGTAAATTTCTAGGGCCTGAGGCCTGTAGTTACACCCTCTACCTGTGCACTTTGGGAGGGACTGTAATGGCCTATGTGACTGAACAATGTAGGTCTATGGAGATTAGACTGCTTTTCAGGACCCTGAGTTCTGGGGGCGTGGCTGAACTCCTGCCTTTCTCCCTTGGAGTCTCGGGGTTCTAGGCCCTTACCCAGCCAAGAACCAGGATACCCTTATGCAGTCCCACAGTACCCTGCCAACCAAGATTTGTTTGATTGTTTCTTTATTTTTTCTATTTTTTTTTTTTTTTTAGTTTGAACAAGTGTTGCTGGATTTTTAAAAGTGAACAAATTGACAATGAAATTACATCAAGTGATGGCAAATAGCAAAAGTTCATAGTTGTTCACCCTAAACACTTGATGTCTATGTCTGAACATGGGATCATAAGGAAATAAAAGGGAAAAAAATTAAGGGTTAACATGGGAAGCATTCAGTAGTAATTTTACCCTTCAGAGTCTCTCATTCAGTCATGAGGATGTCTAGGTAAAAGAGGAATTTATAGCTGGGCTTGGTGGCACACATGTTGAATCCCAGCATTCTCAGAGCAGAGGCAGGAAGATATCTGAGTTGGAGGCCAGCCTAGTCTGCATAGTGAGTCCCAGGACAGTGGGTGAGGGGAGATTGAGTGACCATTTCTCTGCACCATGTCTTAAAAATAGAGCAAAGCAAAGCAAAGCAAAAGCAAAACCAACCAAACAAACACAAAAACCTCTAACAAACAACAACACCAAAAAATTAGAAAACTAAGAAATCTCAGTAGATTTGGTTTGGACTTCGCTTTTCTTGGGTTCTTTGATGCTGGGTTTGGGGGTTGCTTCAGTACTTGCTTTGGAAGATTCGGTCAAAATAGCATGCCATCACTCTGATTACTTCTTGTCTCTCTATGAAGTCCAAACTTGATATGTAAGCACGGAAATAACATGACTAAGGACAGGTGAGAAATGGCTTACCTATTGAGAGCACACATCATTCTCACAGAGGACTTGAATTCTCAGTATCTAAATCAACAAGCTTACAGCTAAATGTAGTAACAGCACCAAAGAGATCAAACTCCCTCTTCTGGTCTCAGTAAGCAGCCACACTCAAGTAGATATACCCCACCCTGCAGCACAGTCTATCACATAGGGACAGAAAGAATGAAAACCCAAACATAAATTCTGTTGTCAAATTTGTATTCATTAGCTGAATGGAATAAAGCTTTAGAGTTTGCAAAATATTTTTTAATTTTGTTAGGGATTTCCCCGGTCTCTTAAATACAATCTAATCTTCTAATGCAATGACTATTAATACCATATTTTACCTTAGAAATTTCTATTCATGGATCTACTCAGTGGTTTCTACCCATTCTTCTCAGAATTGCTGTCATTTAGGTCATAGGAAATCTCACTGCTGGGCCTGTCATAACTCCTGCTACTGACATCTGCAGTCAGTCATCACCAGGCATAGTGCCCTGTAGTTGTCACCAGACATGATGCTGCCCAGTGTCTTTCCTGGGATCCCACCAACTCTCATGTGTGTCCTTGTTTACAGCTTCATCCTCAGCTTTGCTTCTTCCTGTCTCTAAAGTTGAAAATTTGAAATTCTACTCATTTCTTCCTGTATTCTGCAAATAATAGCATTCAAGTGTTTAACACCAATGTCTTAAAATGCATCTGCTTAAAACCACTATGCATTTATGACACAGGTTAATGGATATGATGTGGTGTCTAATATTTAGGAAATAAAAATGAGTTAAGTAGAAACTATCCAGTTCTAAGCCTTACTCATAAATAAATGCCATATATAAACACAGGGAAAATATTTGTATTATAGCTGGTAAATGATATATTTGTTAGGAGGATATGAATTCCAGAGAAACATTAAAACTTATAATTACAAGGAGTAGGAAACCACATGAAGAGTCCTGTGCTGTTCTCAAGATTCGCTGAGTTTCAAAGCCTCCGGGGGTTTGCATTTCTGTTTCTGGCAAGTTGATTCGCATTCTTTTGCCCTATTTCACATGTTAAAAATCATTTTCCTTGGTCCTGTGAAGGCTCAATGCCCCAGTGTAGGGGAGTGAAGGGCAGGAAGGTGGGAGTGGGTGGGTGGGTGGGGGAACACCCTCATAGAAGCAGTGGGAGGGGGATGATGGGATGGGGGTTTCCAGGGGAGAAACCAGGGAAGGGGATGGATAACATTTGAAATGTAAATAAAGAAAAAATCCAATAAATGAAAAACTGCAAAAAAAAAATCTGGATATTTTATTTATTTGCTTTTCAGATGCCATCCCTTCTTAATTAAAAAAAAAATTAAAAAAAGAAAACAGTCATTTTCCTTCAGAGGTCATTCAAATTCATTTGTTGGATAATTTCTGGTTAGATTGATATTCAGGTCACAATCTATAATTTTAAAACAGCAATATATACTCAAACTGAACCTCCTATCTCCCAAGAAATAGGTAGGATTTCTTTGTTTTTTCTTAGGTCTATTCATGTGGGACTGGCATGCATCTCCTTGTGGACTGAGTTAGGCCTGTGGGAGTTGGGTTGTTTATCTGATTATTAGAGAAGAAGGAGGAGAAAAATGCAAAAAGATAGTGGGCCCAGATTCTTTCTCCAAACAATTCTGTAGGATGTGAACATGCACATCTCTGTTTCTTTCCCAAGAGAATTTTTGGGATCTAGAGTCGTTTGAGTTGTTCTCTCTTTTCTGAGAAGGATATCAAGGCATATGTTAGTGTGTGTCTGTGTGCAAAGCCTGTTTGGGAGTCACTGGGAGACTTCAGGGGTTTGTGAGCATGGCTTTTATATTTGTCAGTTATACTATTTGGAAACTTCTGGACTTGTTTGCTTATACATGTGGAAATAAACATATGTTCAGCTTTGTAAACAATTTAATGGGGTTTCAGGAATATGTAACTATTGTATGGGTTTCTATTATACTATTTTTTTCTTTTATTTTTCGTTGGATATTTTATTTACATTTCAGATGTTACCCCCTTACACCATTTCCTCCCTCCCAGGAACCCCCTGTCCTATCTTCCCTCCTCGTGCTTCTATGAGGATGTCCCTCCATGCACCCTCCAACTCCTACCTCCTCAGCCTACATAGGACCAAGGACCTCCTCTCCCACCTGTACCGGACAAGGCCATCCTCCCCTACATACACAGCTAGAGCCATGGGTCCCTCCCTATGTGCTCCCAGGCTGGTGGTTTAGACCCTGGGAGCTCTTCTATTATACTATTAAGGGGAGAAGTAATCAACTTGGGTCACATTGAAGTTACTACCATCAATGTTAACAATGATTCTTTATGAGAGAGATGTCAAATCTAAGGCTTAGATTAGATCCCCTGATTCTTAATTTAGGGATGTTTATTTTATTACTTGATGGTGTCTTACATTCTTAAAGAAGACATAAACCTGAATATAAATGGCTTTGTATATAAATGTGTCATGTTATATATTAACGTGTCATGTCTACTTCCTTTCAAATTCAAGGCTATAGGAGGGAATCTCTTGTTTACATCAACGTTACAGACTCTAGCACACCCCGCTTTATCCTAAGGATCCAGTTAGAAGGCAAGGAAAGATGTGTTCTGTCAGAGGTTTGCTAATAAGAAAGCTAGCCAAGCTGTTCTTCTGGCTGATGCTTAGTCCTATATCTTGATCTGAATGTTAATGCCATAACACTTTGTATAGAAGAAAAAATATTGATGAGTAAATTATGTGATTTAAATACTATTTTCAGTTTCTAAATTTAAGTATAGTGTATAAAATAATTTTGCTTAATTTTAATCTTGGAAAAATTCATAGGAATGTTATTAAGCTATGTAAGTTTTTGTTACTCATCTACTTCAGACAGAATTCACAAAACTCTCAGTAACATGGCATATTTATATATAAAGCCATTGAAATTTAGGTTTATTTCTTCTTTCAGAATGTAAGACATCATCAAGTAATAAAATAAACAGTTCTATGGCTCTTATTCATTAATTTTTAATTATGGATCTCACTTAACTTTAATGGCAGTGATTTTGTAACTCATATCTTTAAAGGAATTAAAATATTTGTCATAATTTTTACATTTTTTTCTCCTTCTAAGTGTCTGGATATAGAGGAGAGACCAGTTAGATCTACCTTTTCTTCCTGCAATGAATATTTTCAAGATTTGAGGAATAACAGAGGAATCATAAATGTTACATTTTAGGAAATCAGAGTTCATTTTAAAATGACTAAAAATTGGAAGAAAATATGGGCTCATTTATAGCTATTAAAATGGTATTAATAAGGTATATATTATTCAAGGAATATGGAAATTCAGGGACTATTATAGAGAAAATTATTATAAGTAGAGCCATAATGAGCATATTCAGGATTTATGCTAAGTAGGCTACAGGTGGGGAAGATGGATAACTTTGAGATTATGAACATATTAATTTGTCCAGTTCTCAAAGCTACATCATATAATCTTATATCATGTGTGTTCAATGTACAAAATAAAATGTACTTTAAAAATATAATTTTCATTTTAAAAAATGGTTATTAGTTTTACTAGAGATGTTGTAAGGAAGATTTTCATTAAAATCCAATGTATAATTTTTCTCTTTGAATAGCAAATAAAATTAAAGGATAGCATGTATTTGTTCTTTACTAAGGTAATTGTAACATAGTTTGAAATATTAAAAAGGAATGAAATCATGTCTATATAAGATATTCTAAAATGACATTAAACATGATAGAATGTATTTTATTTTGAGGACAATATGCTTTGTGAGGCTGGTTATTTCAGAAATAACATTTTATTTGAAGTTTTTGAAAGGTGCTAATTTGATAGTAAACATTGTTTGAGATATGGTATTATGTTTATTTAATTTCAAGAGTTTATTTGTAAATGTGTATCACCTATCTATCATCTATGTATCTATTATCTATCTATCTATCTATCTATCTATCTATCTATCTATCTATGTATCTATCTATCTATCTGTGGTGAGTGTATGCCATGGAAAACTTCAGCTCAGAGGATAACTTTTGGTAGTTGGTTTTCTCCTTCCACCGTGTAGATCCTGAGGATCAAACGTATGACAGCAGACTTAGCAAATAGTACCATTAACCCATTAAGCTATCTTTTTGTCCATTGTTTTTACTTTTATTCTTCTAAAGAGCACATATTTCATTAAACTTTATTGTGGCAAATATTTCATTAACTATGAAAATAATAAAATCACTTGTTAATATTTTATAAACCAATACCATCTGTGATGGGTAATCTTGGTTGTCAACTTCACAACATCTGTAATCAACTAAAACCCAAATAGCTGGGAAACCCTAGTAGGGCTTTTATTGGTTGAATCATTTGAGAGGGTAGGTTCATACTGAATCTGGGCTACACCTTTTGGTAGCATTACATATAAAAGAACATGAAAGAATGGTGCTTTGCTTTTTGCTTGCTTGCCCTCAGTCTCGTTGACAAGTTCATCCTCTCTCTTCCTGAGGAATTCCTTCACTGGTGTGAGAAGCTACTTCTTTGGAATTTTAACATAGATAGCAGCCAACCACTATCTAGAAATCCTCTGGAATTCCAGAACCACACTGGAACTGCTGAGATGCTCAGTCAGGCTAGAGTCTGTAAGCCTGCTAACAAATTCTACACACACACACACACACCACAACCACACAACACACATACACACACACACACACACACACATACACACACACACTTCTATCTTTTCTAATCCTTTAAAGAGAAGCATAATTGTAAGGATGACATTTTTAAATTTCTGTAACTAGCTTTGTAATATCTACAGCTACTGAAGACTTCTCTACTAGCATGGAGAATGCTAAGAGCCCATAATTACAAATATTTGAAGGGATTTAAAAAAGTAAAGAAAATGTGGGTCCTGGATGGTTGGTTTTAGAAGCTCTGGAAATACTGATGAATAAAATATGAGTGCAATGAAAAAAAATGTATCTGTATAAACAATCTAATGTGTTCTAAGTGTGTCCTAGGAGAGAATCTACTATCCAGCTCTCCTAGGGCCCAACTTGTGGAAAAATCAAACCAAACCCTTATCATAGGATTGGCTGACCTACAGTGAAGATTTAAGTCCCAGCTTCAGAGAGTACTGACAGTTACAATATTGGCACTGATTGGTAAGGAGTGAGATACTGTAACTTGGGATGGAGAGATATGGGAGGACTGTCATGAGACTGAAGACTTCAAACATTCATATTCTGAAGGGATTATCCAGTGAAGCGTTTTACCCTTCCTAGAAAACGCATCACTACCAACCCCCTGTAGTATTACCACTTTCACCTTTGCTTGGGGAATTAATTCTTTGACTACCAAACTGTCACCTACTTTCTGTGAAGGAGATGCTAACAAGACAATAATGATCTCCCAAGTTCTCCCAATAGTTGTCTCTAGACCTATAACCAGATTCAAACCTAAACAGAATCCTAGAAAGCAGAGAGAAAATGAAGCTCATGGGGAAGTGTCCTACACCACTAAAGACTAGTTAATTTATTTAAATTAGTTAAATCAAAACGATTGTTAATTCATTCAAGCAGAAGTCTCGGTAACCTGTGGGGATGGATTTTAAGAGTTTAGAGTAATGAGGAAGAAACATAAAATTGAATCAGACTGAGTTTATTGACATGAGCTTATAGAGTAGAGATTCTTTAATATGAAAGATCCCACATTTAAGAATGGTGTCAAAAGATCATGAGATTCTTGGGCTGAAACATTGGTCAGTATGTGGCCTACTGAAAAGGAGCTGGGGATGCCTGATATCCCTTGGCTTAATGTTGGTAAACGTGTTTTAAGTCTCAGGAAAATTGTAATGCTAGAGTGGGCAATAAAATATAATATACACAATGGGAGGAACCAGAGGACCTCTCCTTCACTAATGTTATAAGATTAAAGTGGTGAGAAGGGCACATTTAGAGCTTTTGTGTTTCTCTTTTTATTTTGCCAGACCATAGTGTTGAGAAGCTGCTGCTTAATTCAATGAATTCGAGGTGATAAGTTTAATCAGGCCTGGGACAGCAATAAATTACCAAAGGCAAGATGAGCATAGTTATCATAATGGGAAGCACAGGTAAAACAATGCCTAAAATGGTATAATGTATAATGGGTAGTAGAGACAAAGCAATGTCTACATGTCCTGACCCATGATGGGAATCATAGGCAAAGTGATTTTTATGATGGCATGACTCGTAGGAACTTTGGTCCTGGCAATATAATCATGGTGTTTCCCGCAATGAAATAGATAAGAAGAAGACTTAAGTTTTTGTTTGAGCTACATAAACAGGAAACCTCCAAACAAATGAAAGAAAGGCTACATTGGATCATAGGAATAAGGAAACAATTTTGTCCTGAATTGATTTCTAGATTTGAGCCAGTTTGAAGGTCCAGGACTTCCTGGTGAAGGGAAGACCAGTTCCACTTAGACCTTGATTTTAAAGAAAAAATACTAAAATTTTATTATTAGCGATTCTCCCATCCTTCCCTATAGATACTGAAAGCCTTATACACGGGTGACTGCATAATACAGGGAAAAAATGAACAAAACAGAGTTCCTGGGTCTGATGGATACTAGATCTAAATTGATGGTAGACTCCAAAATCATTTAGCCCTCTAGTTAAATTTGGTGCTTATGAAGTTCAAGTGATTAATGGAGTTTTGGCTGAAGTCTGACTCACAGTTGGTCCTTGGACTTAATTTGTGGTTATTTCTCCAGTTCTAAAATATAAAATTGGGATAGAAATTGGCAGAATTTCCATACCACTATCCAACTACTGTAATGTGTCTTATTTTCTTCACTGATACCCTTTCTTAACTAAGGCAAGCCTATTGGTCTACTTATTAGCTTAACATTATTTACTTTGAAGTAAAAAAGACAGAACTGTGTTATATATGCAAGGTGTGTTAGATATGTAATAGTTCTACTGTAATACTTATCACCTTTTTGCATTTAAAACATTAACGTTAAGGCAAATCCAATATCATTGACAAAATGAAGTATATAATTTTCAAATAATATATAAACTAAATGACAGCTAATCCAACCACACTCTTTGCTAAACAATGAATTTTAATATTTGTGTTTCTAGTGATTGCTTTTGCAGAGGAATTACCAACACTTGAATTACCTATTGATTCTGTTTTATGGAAGATGAAGGTTTAGCTTACCAGTGCTAACCCAGAACTCCTGATCTTTTTCCAAATATAAGTATTAGAGCATTTCCTTTAGTGTTTGATTTATTAATTATACTTAGATAACAGACATACTCTTATATATACTGTACCAGGAAATTTCTCCATCCCTCCTGTCCTTTATATTACTTCCAGGGATAAATCAGTAATAGCTCTATGTAAACTAGATGCTCTACCTTTATGTTATCAAACTTAACTTTGTGAGATTTTCTTCTTTTTAAGTAAAATTTAATTATGAAAATTGAAAACTATTAATTATCCTATGATTATGGAAGCTCTACTCTACAAACTTGTGTTGTATCATGATTAGATGCTTTCCTTTTCTCCATTATGTGTGAATGTGTGATACCCTGTGAAATTTTACAAAGCCATCTCTGACAAAAGTTCAGATAGATTATCTTTCCTTATATTCCATCTATTGATTAAAACTATGCTATATTTTTACAAGGTTGATATTAGTTAAGGTTTCTTATTTCATACTTTGTAGGAATATATTGCATAGGAAATGCATCCTACCTTGCCCTGAGGGTATTTTTGCTTTTAGCTCATGGACTTCCTGTTCTAATTTTGGCCAACATCTTTTTAGGCTAGCTGTGTAGGCATCTTTTAAGATTTTTTTTTTATCACACAGTTTCTTATATATTTCATGTCTTTTTATGAGAAGTTTTGAATGAATAGTATATCCTTACATGTTGTTACTTTTGTTGCAATTCTATTTAATTTTTAATACATTGATTATAAATTCATAAGTAATATTTTATAAATTTTGTACCATTAAGACCTATTGTTAAAAATTCTGTGTCCTTTTTCATTGATCTTATTTTTATACAATATAAATATTGAGATTATTTATCTTTTGGCTTCTGAAGGATTATCATTATACTTATTTTTCTATTCCTTGGATGATTTTAATTGGAAGAACTTTATCTTCACTGTTGAAAAATACTTATTTTGTTTTTTGATTTTTTTTACAGTATTTTATTTTTTTTTTACTTCTTGTCTCTTGAACAAATATTACTGTTCATTGGTCATGGGTGCATCTTTTGTGTCTTTCTTATGCTTCCATAAACTTATGAAAGTTTTTTCTTTAGAATTTTAATAATAATATTCTAAGTATGGCAGCAGTGAGGCATACTTATTTTTTGTTTAGGTTTTCTTGGACTTATTCCAAGAGTTGTGGGTTTTTTTTTTTTTTATTTCAGTTCCATTCAGTCTTCTGTGTTTTTTGCTATTAGATCAATCAATTTCATGTTGCTTCCTGTCCCCCATATGTTTGGTATGGAGAAATTTCTACTGGTATTACATAAAAGTAGAGTTGTAATTAGGAGTCTTAGCATCTTCTGTTATAGAAATATGCTGATGTGATAGGTCTTGCCCTACACATAGGCTCACCAGCTCTCGAGTGGATACAGTCAGCTTTAACTTTTAGGCAGAAGTGGCTTAGAACTGTAGCCTTCTCACCAAAATTTTATACCGATGATTCTCTCCTATTGTTTCTCCACACACTTGCCAACTTAGACTTACTATGCAATATGTGAAATAAATTCTGGAACATTCTTGCTCCTTTTTACTGAGAGAAGTTTCTGTGTTTTAATAATTGTTCGTACTGGACTACGTTAGTTTGGTAATGTAGAAGAGACTTAGAAAAATCATTTGCTGTGCTTTCTCATCTGTTTAGTTAACTATTTCTTGGATGGTGGCATAGGATACCGACTTTCTTTATTTGGGAGTTATTTCTCTGAGTTAAAAGCTGCTTCTAACTTGAGGAGTAAAATAGGTGACACAGCTATCACATGTCACCTTGGACCTAGTCACTGACCTTGTTAAAATTTCATCAGTATGTAAAGTTCAATAATTTTCTGTTTGAAGATCAATTTCTGAAAACTTAGTAAAAAAACAAAATTACTAAAGATCTTGATTACAAAGTTTTTGAAAAATATGTTAAAAACTTACAAATTAATAGAAGTATTTTGTAGGTTATGATAGTTTGAGATCATGGAAATTTATATGATAGTTTGTTATAAAATGAAAAATAATTTAGTTCTATACATTTTTTAAAAAATGACAAAAGACATAACCCCAAAAGTTAAAGATAATGTTTATTTCAACCTTATCATAGAAACATGAAAGTAATATAAATGTTTAACAATAAAATTAGAAGATAATGAAATATGCACATCTTGATGTAATTTAGTATCCTAGATATTTACCTGGATGAATCTCACAATTATGATGAGTGTAAAAGTAATCAAAATATGTACTTACCACACATGACACACACACAAGGGTATATGTCTATTGTTCAAGTATATTATAAAGAACATTGGATACACAAAACCATTATGAGTCTATTGGTTTCACAATTACAATGTGAATACAAACAAGTTTGTGGTTGCTGTTATAGAATGTAGAAAATGCCAGGTGTGGGGCAGGGTCAAGAAGGTAGATAGAGATTCAGTTACATTTGTAGATTCTGGGATTTTAGTTAATATGCATATAGTGTGTATATATTATGATTTATGATGTGCAAGATATATGATATATACAAATATGAGCATGCATTTTATGTCTATGGAGGTCAGAGGACAACTTTGAATGTTGGGCCTCACTTTCTGTCTTGCTTTATAAAGGCTTCTTTTGATTATTCATTCCTTTGAATATCAGGCTAGTTGGTTCATAGGATTCTAGGGGGTTTTGTGCATTCATTTCTCATCTTGCAGTAAGAGCACAGGGACTATCGAGGCATGGTATTGTATCTGAATTTACATAGGTTATGGATATGGATTATCCATAGTATATGGGTTTGAGTTTACTGACATTAGAGCTTTCCAATGTATGTGATCCCAAGGAAGCCAGACCTTTGTACAGGCTGCAAGTTTTACACTTTCAGCTGCAGGAGAAAGTATTACTCTTTGCAGGTAGAAATTGCTATTATTTTTATATCCTAGCCAAAAACTAGAGATGTGTATTTGAAGCTGGTTAAAGTGGAATGTCTGAAATTGATGGTTGTATTCTTGGAGGTGCCCTGCTTTAAATAGGAACAGCTTCTTCTTTAAATGAAGAACACAGACAGAATCTAAACTTCTCCTGGGTAGAACTGAAGAGTGAACACTGGTTCTCAATTCTGAGAATGTTTGCTAAAGAGTTATTGATTTGATAAATGATCTGAATAACTTAAACTCTCTTTGTTGTATGTGTTTGAAAGTCGTTCTTTTTTGTTCCATCAGTTTTGCAAATTTCATAAAGGGCTGCACTTGTGGGTATGTTGAGGTATGTCATCCAGTGTCTTATGGGGCACAAAAGGTTTCTTCCCACATTATGTCCCTATAGTATAAATTTGCATTAGTTTTAGCCTTCTTGAATTTCTATTACTGTGGTGAGTATGTAAGTAGGATCACTATGAATTTTAAAGAATTATATAAGAATTCCAGACTATGTACATTTTTTTCGATATCAGGCTCACTTTATTTTTTATAGTTGACATCCTTGAATATCAGAATCATTAGTTAGCACTGCATCTTAACTACCAATTTTCAAATGTTTGTGTGAATGCTATATTGATGTCTTCTGATCCCACTTCCCTCTCTGAATTGGAATTTTAGAAATTTGTAGTCTTTAAATTTCTCTCTAGATAATTCTACTCATAACCATATTTTAAGAAGAAAATAATAAAATAATTTGTATCAGCTCTCATATTTAGACTTCTGGTTATGGCTTTATATTTCATTTTTACTTGCCCATTGATTTTATGTTGATTATCTAATTTATTTGCATCACTTGATTACAAGGTATATCATCCCTTACATTGATTTCCTCTACTGTGCCATATAAGTAGAAGATTAATTTAGTTTTGCGAGCAATCATAAAATCCAACTCATCAGGACTCAATATATATTATAGTTGCAAGCAATGTGTTCTTTCAGAAGCCATAACCAGTGATCAGCATTTGCTATTTTTATTTCCCTAGTAAAATACTTTTATTATTTAAGAAACTAAAATGAGATCTAGATAAGTGCAGCTGAACCAGATGGAGTGAGAGATTTAGACCTAAGAACATAAAAAAAATACTACAAAATTCAGATCAAAGGTGTGTCCTAATTTTCCTTCCTTCCAGGGGCATCAGCAAAGAGACAGAATGAGTTGGTGCAGGTTCTTCCGTACATGGACCTCTTAACTTACCAGATCAAGGCTGACTCCTCTGTATTTAGTATTTTCAATCGATTAATTTTCCTATGTACTTTTCAAATTTCTTGTTTAAGTTTCTTTTTCCCAGCTCTTCCCAACTGCAGTCCTAATAAATTTCATGTTTTTATTATCTACTCTATAAAACAATAGGGCTTGTTTTACCTTAATTTGTTTTCTATAGCTTCAAGGATTGTTCACTCATATAAACATCTTGGATAATTTGGAAAGTTTGTGTTCACTGTAGCTCCTCCATAATGGTCTTATAAACAATGATGCAGCCCTTTTACAATTTTAAAGGAAAGTTGTAAAGGAATCTACTGTATCTCTTTGGCTTTTTAGTTTTCTCTCCTTGGATCTTCCCAAATCCCAGGTTTCATTATTAATGCACTCGAATGGATCATGTCTTTTGTTAGAATTAGACTTTTGACCCCCATTTTCTATACCCCAATGTTGAGCACTATCGGTGCAAAGATTTTTAGACCTTTAGTCAAGTTTGTGAGCTGACTGTGAGTGCTCCTTTAACAATTCCTAGTGTGAGGACTAAATAGAGGAAGCAAATTGTCCTCCTGGAGGTTACACTGGCATGGAGATACAAAGGAAGCTAAACTGATGTCAAGTATGTGAGCAGGATACATGCTCATTGAGGAGGAAACAGTAAAGCTGATACGGAGGATGCTAGCCCTGACGGGGAGGAAATGGTGTTTGAATAAAACCTCAAAGAAGTGAAGGGGATTACTTGGAGAAAGAATATTCCAGGGCAAGGGAAGAGAGTATGCAATAAGCTGAGGTCGGTGCACCCTGAGAGTGTTTTAATAATACCGAGAGGGTAGTGTAGTAGGAGCCAAAAAGCAGACATAGTGAAGGAGGCAAGCTTTGAGTTCATGGGGGACAATTATATCAAGCTATTCAGTTAATTGAAATTTTTGCTTCTGAGACTGAGAAGGGAGATCATAGGAGAATTGCGAACATAATGTTGCCCGGTTAACTTTTAATTCTGCTAATCTAGCAGTCCTGTAAAAGACAAGGCTTTAGGGAGGCCAAGACAGTAGCAGATGAGCTGTATGCAGTCTTTTGCTTTATGTGACAGATGACTGTGTCTTGGGCAAGCAGAAACAGTGAAAAAAAAAAAGGAAGATAATTAGCATCTAGATACATTTTGAACATAGAAGCTAGTGAAATTTATGAATGAGAAAGAGAAGTTTCAAATGGATTTGCCTTTTGGTTAGACAGCTGGAGATAAGTTGCAATCAATGAAATGAAGGAAGCTTCAGAATCTCCTGGAGTTGAAAGATTTCAAGTGTTACTTTTGTTCAAACTCCAGGATAATTGCAATTTGGAGGGCAACTTAAAATCCAGAATCCTGTATTTCTTGCTTTTGCATAGCTGTGACAGAGATAAGGAAGGAACAACTTTTTATGGCTGCTGGCTTCTGAGGGCTCACACAGTCCACAGCTGCTTGGATCTATGTGCTCGTCAGATCATCCTGGTAGAGGAAACCTGAACAGAAGGAAGCTGTTCACCTCTGCTTGGACAGGAAACAGAGGTTGAGAGGAATATAGGCAGGGGCAAAGGTTAAGACAGAGCATTCGAGAACACCATACAGTGATCTAATTCCTCTAGCTAGACACTAGCTCCAAAACTTCCAACAAACTTTCTAAATAGTGTCCCAGCTGAGCCTCAGCTCAACACATGATTGTGTGTGTGGAATTTCATATGGAAACCATTTCCATTGACTTTTGTTGGGCTGCAGTCCTGTTTTAAGGTGGATTTATATAGACCCACTAAGATATCTAAATAGTATACAGATTCTTGGATATGGTCTGGTGATACCTTCAGTAGTTTCTCTTTATACTTTTCTACATTCTCCAGCCACACTTATAGGTGTGAAACCTTTCATCAGTCAAAATACTGCTTCCGGGAGAGAGTCTGTGTGGGTGGTGGGTTGTGAGAGGCAGCTGGGTGCCTGGTCGAGCACAGACCTTGAACCCCGACCCTAATGGGATGGAAGGTGTTCAGCTTAGCTTTTGGGCTCCTGGTTCCTTTCACTTAGCTTCAGCCCTCCACAGTCACTCCCACAGAGAGGTCTATGACCATCATTCACATAGGAATGGTGCCTCAGGCTCTCCCACATGTGGATGAGGTATCTCCAAGCTCTCAGACCAAGCCAAGTAAGGGTTATCTGCTGCCAAACCCTAACCCACCCCAAAACTGTATATAAGAGAAGTAAAGGTGTGAGAGAATCATCCCTGTGTCTGAGAGTTTCTTTCACAAGAGCTGTAACACTTGGGAAGAGATCTGCTCTCCCAAAGTGCCTTCAGGACCCTCCCCTTCTTGCTAGCTAGCCAGCTTCTCACCAGCTCAGCCCAGGCTGGTTCAGCATGGAAGGACAGGTGCAACACCTGGGAGTAACTGGGTAGTGACAGCGGAGATGCAGGCAGAGGCAGCATCAGAGGCAGTGGAGGCGATTCCCCCTCCTTGCTTGCACTCTATCCCCTTGGCCCAGACCCCTGCACCACACCAGGCCAGAGATCTTCGTGGGATGCCCGCTGGAACAGGGACTCACAAGTCTGAGTTGTTATGACTTTTCAGAAAGAGCCCAGAGTCAGCTGCAGTGACACCGTGCTTTGCTAAGCTTGGGAAGAGCATATTTCCATTGGTACAAATTCAACATCGTTTAAACAAGTACTAATGAAACTTTTGTTGCTAACACCTGCCATAGCAGCCAGCATTCTCAAGACGGGCCTGTCTGACATTAGTTTATAGCCTGTGAAAATAATCAGTAACCTGGTATATCAAGTGGCATTCTGGTCCTTTGCTGATTAACACAATAATAAACCTGCATTTATCAACATTTTACATTTTTGTTTTTTAAAGAATGAATAAGGAGGCTTAACCAGAACCTTACAGATACAGATGGGGACGCTTGCAGCCAACCATTGGATTAAGCAGGAGGACCCCAATGGGGAGTTAGGGGAAGGACCAAAGCAGCTGAAGGAGTTTGCAACGCCATAGAAAGAACAACAACACCAACCCCTTTAGAGCTCCCAGGGACTAAACCACCAACCAAAGAGTACACGTAGAGGGATCCATGGCTCCAGCTGCATGTGTAGTAGAGGATGGCCTTGTTGGGCATCAACAGGAGGAGAGGCCCTTTGTCCTGTGAAGGCTTGATGCCCCAGCATAAGGGAATGCTAGGGCTGTGGGGTGGGAGTGGGCAGGTTGATGGGGGAGCACCCTCGTGAAAGCAGGGGAAAGGGGAAAGGATGGGAGTTTTCAGTGAGGAAACCTGGAAGGGTGATAACATTTGACATGTAAAAAAATAAAATAACCAATAAAAAATAATAAAAAAAAAAAGAATAAGGAGGACTGAAGGGATAATGGTGGAAGGGACTTGTAAGGACAAGACTGAGAGGAAGGGATTCTGCAATTGGGATGTAAAGTGAATAAAAAAAAATAAATCATTGGAAAAGAAAAAATAACGGGAATACAGTGTGATTTTCCTTTAACTTTTTCTGTAATATGTGAATACAAACATTTGTCAGGTGTGTTTGTGTGTGTGTGTTTTCTTCATAAATGTTAACGGGCTATGGGTATAAGAATGGGAGTCTGTGTGCATAGGTATTCCAGAGACTTGAGGAGAAACCAAATGCTAAGGGGTCCACCTATCCCAATAGTACTGCCAGAGGTGCTTGCTCTGACTTAAAGCAAAGCCTATATGTGGTCACTGCTAGACGGAAGGAACTCCAGTTATTTATAGCTTCTTTTTTCCAGAGGACAAGTCTCAGAAAAAGATCACCTTGTCCATGTATCAGAAGTGTCTGTCATGTGTCTATGTATTGGGCATATGATTGACATTTGCATCCTAAAATAAACATAATGGTAATAATTAGCAAAAATGAAGAATAAAAAGTAAAAAGTTGATATCTGAAACTTCTCTTACCAATGATACCTTAAATGAGATGTAAAGAACATTATTGAAAATCATTTGAAAAAAGCCCTCTAGTAAATCCGAAATCTGCTTCATGTCTGTATTAATTACCCAGAAAAAAAGAACTAAGTAAAAACACTAACTTAAAGTAATAAATATGAAATTAAAAAATCCAAACAGAAACATAATCTGTAGGTTTTATTTCTTGTAAAAACTAATGAAGATTTGCTCTGCTGAAATGTGAAAGGAATAATCAGAAGTTTATTATACTTTGGGGAAGTTCACATTATACTTAATCAACAAAGAGTTAATGTGTATTCCAATGGCTTTCAGAAATAGGTATGAAAAGGTGAATATCTCCATAGAAATAGGAGTGAAGAGCTTTAACTGGTATTTTACAAAAGAAGAGATGTAAATGGCCAAAGAATATGTGAGAAAGCATTGATCTCTCTGTCATTTGAAGACATAAACTGAAAGCCACAATGAGATGCCATTTTATCCAGCAAATTTTCAGGGACATTAACAACCATTATGCACCTTATTTAGGAGAGTCCAATGAAAGGAGAGCTTCATGTTAAGAGATTAGCAGTTTTCTGAGCTGAGACAGCACAGGTCTTTTTTACACTTCAGTTTTAATTGTAAAGACTGTTGTTTTGGTTTTTGGGGGTTGCTAGAAATGAAAGAGAACAACTTTTCTGTACATGAAGCAAAGCATGCTGGGAGCAAAGTGTGTTCTCTTGAACTTCATTATAGTACTGAATAATCAGGCAGTTATAGAAATCCATGAAGGCTATCATGTCTCAGCAGTTGAGGAAATTCATGTAGCCATGGGCAATCATTTGGCTAGAGTCTGAACAAGAAACTGTCTTTCCTAGAACAATGTCATTCTTACTCTTCTCATCTGGGGCAAAGTGTTTAATATGATCACTAGGAAGCTGTTTCCAGACAATGCCGTAAACTCCACAGAGAAGCCATGTCTTATGCGATGTACTCTTCTAGGGAACTCAGCTATCTCAGTTTTTTCTTTTTAAATACTACATACACACAGAGACATATATGCTTGATAAAACATATATATGTATTATAATTGCATCAGTTCTCCATCCAAACCATCCAATGAGAGTTGTCTTCATTTTCTGTCATTCAAATTCAATGCCTTTTTTCTTAAATTGTTGTAACGTGCATATGTGTACTTATTTGCCCACATGTATAATTCTAAATATAAAAATACAACCCACTCAGTTTATAAAATGCTACTTGTATGTCTATGTTTTCAGGGCTGACAATTTGCTATTATACAAGGTAAGCTAGTAAGAATGATTGTTGCCAACAAACAAATAAGCAAAATGTCACCACATCTGGGAATCTATAGGTGTTGGGTGTTTGCTATCTGTAGAAATAAGGCACTACAAATAAAGACATTCCAGTGCACCTTGTGTTAAGTGTTCACCTTTTAAAAATTGCATCTTGATTTTGCACTGGTTCTGTTCATTAGTTATCTTCATGATGTACCATTGAATGGTTTTGCATGATTTTTACATAAAATTTAGAGGTAATACCATACATGTTATATATATATATATATAAATCTATAATCTTTATAATCTATAGACCTGTGTATGTTTCAAAGAAGAATTTTGAATGTGATTTTATTTTTGCTTTGATAGAGTCAGAAAATTGCAAACACAGAAGGGAAAGTGAAATTTCTTCTTCAGCTACAATCTTTGATCAATGCATATTGACAATCAGTCATTGTATTTATTTTAGTATATATATGTTTTAAAATATTTTATATTGAAAATATTAAAGAAGGCATTCTTATGTCAAAATTTAGTGAGATGTAGTAGATTAACATTACCAAACAGAAATGATCCAACACATTCTATATGGAAACAATGTAGAAGTATTATTATTTACATCATAATAAACTTCCAGGGGTAAAACTTCCAAGGTCTTCTCTCGCCTTAACTGAATTAGCTTTCAGAGTGAGTAGCATTTATGATGACAATTGTGGGATTTATGAAGTCTTGCTTACTTAGAGGCAGCTGCTGATTCCTCGAAAATTACCCCCAAAAAGGCATGGGAGTCCAAATTGGGACAGGAAGATGAAGCTCTTCTTAAGCAGTGAGATTGTGAACTTGAAAGTAATGAATTGAATAGATGATGTGTTAGGAGCAGATGATGGAAAATATGAAAGTCTTATATGAGACCAGCTGTTCTGATGAACATATGTATGATGGCATTTTCTTAGTTAAAAGGAAGCATAACAGAACTGTAGAATCAAGGTCATCACACATGAAAGAATTTCTGATATTTAAGGAATTCATTACTGGTTAAAACTCATCATTTCTAGTTAGATGCTCTGTTTTAAAAATAACACGAAAGCAACAAACAGGTGGTGGGGAAAGTTAACTACAAATATTAAAATACTTTAAATTGAAGAAATTTATATAATTATATGATGGCTTCAGGCTACTTATCAATTATGAATTTAAAATACTGGAAGAGAAGGATTGCAGGTGACACATATTTATGTCACAAAAGCACAGAGCACAGTTATTTGAATATAGTAGGTATTCGGCAAATAAGTGTTTAAAAATCGTTCATGGAATACAGAGAGATATAAGATGCAGGCTCTGCATTTGTGTAACATACAGGCTTCAGGATCAGATAAACCTAAAACAATGAACTGAACAATATTTATAAATATAAAAGAAATGAAGTTTTAAATAATAAGGCATAAAGTATAGTTTCTGATTTGTAGAATCAATAGCTGAGTAGAATTCAAAATAAAGATCAATGTGGTTTTGACTTTGCAGATAAGCCTTGATCTTGGGCTTCTAAGAATGGAGAATTTTTAAAAAGATAGAGTTGGATAAATTAAAAGTTTTACAATTATGAGCTTTGAAGTAATGATTATTAATGTTCATGGTGTTTGATTGAATACAACTCAACCAAAATGGGTGATGAAGAGATAGAATACGTTATTCTGAACTTGCTTTATCAAGTCCATATGAGCTAATATTTCAACATATCGTACGTTATCCCTGCATGATGGAACTAGTAACTGTCACTCTGCTAAATCTATTAGTAGGAAATATGTCTTTTGGTTCGGTTCATTCAATTCCACAAGTATTTATTAAGTATTAGTCTGAGCAAAGCACTATAGAATCATCCATGTACAAGCAATTAAAATTTGACTGTCTCAGGGAGTATTTGCTAGATCATCTCTTTTTACAAAGTGTTAACTGTTTGTGTCCTCCACCATCTTCTTAAAGAAGTACCTTAATTTAGAGCCTTGAGATTAGAATGAAGATTAAGTCACCCAAGTAGGGTATCTAAATTTTTACATTCAAGCTGGGCTTAAAGAAATGGCAGTATATTTTACTTTATTTATTTCTAGAGTACTTACCACTTAGCTATACATTAGCACTGATTAAGTTCTTTGCTTCAGGGCCACTATTTACTTGACTGGAATTAGGGTTTCTATTTTGCCTATTGAGAAACTGAGGTGGAGATAGTTAAATAACTGTCTGAGTGCTTATTGGTTGATTGTTTGGAAATAATACCCTGAATCCAATAGATTCTGGAGTAAAATCATGTTCAAGTGCACAACACTGTAGCAGAACTGATAACATATTTTCATCGTTCAGATACCTTATTGCTCATTAGTATTTCCACTAGTTTCCACTTCACCTATGAGCAATTTTTTTTTGAAATGGACATATATTGTTTTCTAGGAAGCATCACCAGTCTCATTACAGAGTTCATATTAAGGCAAGTCAAACAAAGGGGAAAGTAATATAAAATTTCAAAAGTGTGATTCAGAGTCCAGTAACTTTCTTTCTCCCTTAGAGTGTAATTGAAAATGTCTGTGGAGAATTTTGATTACTCAAGGGAAGTTTCATGTGATGGGCATCTTGGACCCATGGAAACTACTAAACATGCTTCTACTTGCATAACATTCCCATTTGACTCAGATGTCCATAATGGAGAAGAATCTAGCCCCTCTTTAATTCTGTGAATTTTGTTATTCTTCCAGGGGTTCCATAACTGACACATATGTCTCAGTGTACCCCAATTTTGGTACATATTATTTCTGAAAATTTGAGAGTCCTGAAATTTATTATTTCTTTTCATATTTTCTTTCATTACTATTTGAGGGAAGAAAGGGAAACAATTGCCTATGTGCTTTCTCATCATTCATTACCATTGTTACTTTTAAACAATGAATAATTCTGTAGGCTGGAGTTCATAACCTTAGTGTGTGGTTCTCTCTTCTTCATCGAAAAGACAAATTCGTAAAATATTTTTTTTTTTTTTTTTTTTTTTTTTTATCAAAGAGTGGTAATCCCTGAGATGCTTGAGACAGAGAATGGAATGTAACGTAGAGATACCTTTGTCAACTAGTGATTCCTTGTTTAGACATCTTGTTGAAACACTTTAGAAGCAAATTTGGTTTGTTCAAGCTCCTCTGGTTACGGTGCATGAATACATCCATTAGTGTTGGATAATTTAGGGTTCATCAAACAAGTGATGTTGATTCTTAGTAATTTAATATTGATAAGTGTAAATTTTGAGAGCAAAGAAAATATGACCCTAAAAATGAAATCAAGACCCATTTCTCAAAGAGCCTTGCATAATATTAGGGAATATAACTCAATCTAGTAAAGAGGAGAAGAGACTACTTGAGCTGAGTTAGAGGTGTCTGATGTGGTTAACCTTGTTTTAGATAAAATAATTTGATGGCTGTATGGAGGGTGCTGAATGAAAAAACAAGAAATTGATAATTCAACTAAAGATAGAAAAATTCTTGCCACAGATTTTAAAATATCAAGGCTCTGAGTAGAATATGGGTCATTGAATAAGGTAAAAGAGCATAAAGATGAAAAATCAGAAAGTTAAATGAGTGATCTGAGCTGCATAGGGGATCCTGGTAATGAATGAGGTAAGGGAGTAGAGGGTGACTTTGGTTAGGGAGCTTTCCAGTGCAATGATGCCACTTGGGAAAAGGGCCAGGTGGAATCTGCTGTATCTGTATCAGTGACATTGTTTTGGAAGTGTCAAGCCTCAGATAGAATGTATTTAACACACTTTTGAATCAGATTCTCTATATTAAGGATACTATTAGAGATTTTATCCCCGTAACAATGTGCACAACCATCAGGTATTGGAAAAAGACTTGGAATGAAAGAAAAATAGTTTTAATTCTCCAATTTGCTTTTAATGTACAATATACTTGATCAGCATCTTGGTCCTTCTTGTTGACTGTTCCATTTCCAACACCTACAGGACCACTAGGCCTACTATTGTACCAATACATGTTTGTGGAATAAATATATTGAATGATCAAATTGTGTACGATAAGCTTTTCATAACAAAATATTCATTCCTGTAAGCAATAAATACTATCAAACTGCCCAGCCTGTGAAAGTCTGCATGTGAAGGTTGGATTTATTGATCTGGAGATCGATACACTGGAAAGAAAACATTTTCTCCCACATTTCGGATGCACAGTGGTAAGCCAGGAACCTAGACAACAATCATCATCCCTATTCAAAATTGGAGACAATGGGAATCTCTCAATAGTCATTGATTCATAGGAGCTCTGAAATCCCACTGGGAAGATAGTTTGAGGCTTTTTACTCTGGGCATAGGAAATAGTCTGAGTAGACTCCAGTTTTGGTCAATATTAGCTCTCCAGTTCTTTACTCTATGAGACATTTATCCTCCGTAGTTCTTCTTGTTCTATGATCCACTTTCATAGCATCTGAGGGAGGCAGTGAAGAAACATCTGTAAATGGAAGCTGAGTGACATTATACATCTGATCCTTGTTCTTAGAAAGTGGGAGCCAGTCATTGTTTTAACAGTTACAATTTCTTTAAGTCTGGTTTTACAGAAACTCCAGCAATGCAGTTAGTTGTTTGTTAAACATGTTTTAAATGCACTTAATGCTGCTTGCTTCCTTGTCCATGTATATAGGTAGACCGTGAGATAGTTTGAAATTGTTAAAAGTCTACAGACTGTTCCCAATCTATAGTCATGAAATTATTTTATGAAAGTAGCAATTCCTAACATATTTTTATTAAAAGAAAACTTTTTCTTTTCTTTTTCCCTCTTTTAAAAATATAAACATTTCTAAGGATGTCTGACAACAGCCAAGAATCCCAGCACATGGGGTAGTGATATTGCCTTAACTGGGCTTATCTTCTTGGTTCTTTCTCAGTATGACAACTGCATGGTGTAGCTGTAACTCAATTGATCTACATACATCGATTCTAGTGTCAACGTATTGCTTGCTACCACCATGATATGATGGGTTCCCAAATGAAAGATACACATACTCAACCTTTATATTTTGTTCTGTCTAAAACAGCTCAATGGCCGGGTACTTCTTAACCTCCACATGGCTAATCCACCTCTCCTATATTCTTGAGTTATTACTTACTAAAATCTATATTCGGTTTTTGCTGCTTTAGACCCAGACATGCCAGCCAGTTGGGCTTCAATCACCCAACTTCTACATGACAGCTATGCTTTCTGTCTCACACCTCTCAGACTGGTGTCTCTCCTCTTCTCCTGTCATGATCTTCCTCTCTTCCTTCCTTCCTTCCTTCCTTCCTAACTTCCTTCCTAGCTTCCTTCTTTCCTTCTTCCTTTCCAGTCTCTTACTTGGGAATCCTAAAAGTCCCACCCCTGTCTCCCTGCCCAGCCATTTGGCTGCCAGCAGCTTTATTTACCAATCAAAACAAAATGGGGACAGGGTTCCTTCAATGTCTTAGATGCAGATGTGTGCAGATTCTTGTGGAATTTTGGGGACACAAATTAACATAATGTTAATTAACATTAGATGAAACCCACAACAGCATAGAGACTAGGTATAAGAGTCAGTTGTTGTTTTACTTTAAGCATCCAGGGATATGTGCATTTTGTCTTTCCTTGTTATCCTTTTTGATAGATTGGCAATTGTTTCCTAAACTTATATCATTTCATGTAGTATTAAGCAACTGGGCTAATATCAAACAACCCTTCCTTGCTCTAATATTCAATCTCAAAATTTTGCTCAAAGGTATAGAATAACCATGTATGCTTTCTGCCTTCAGTGTAGCGATTTTATAAAATATTTTGCCTTACACTGAGGGTCTTTCTAGTGTGAGAGAGAAAGGAATAGAGGATGTGTTTTGTTTTGCTTTTATTGACCTGGGAAAGGACCAGTAGGAATCTGACATATGCAAATCAATGCCATTGCTTTGAGAGCATCAAGACTAAGATAGAAAATAGTTAACATGCTTTTGATTCAGAGTGTCTATTTTCAGAATACTGCCAGAGTGGAAATTACTTTAAAACTTTAGTAAGTGCATTAAAATAATATTTGGGATGCATAAAATTATGTTACCAGGAGGGTAGAGAAATCTCCTTGATTCTAGAATGATAGAAATCTTAAGAATAAAAGAAAATTTCCAACAGATTGAGAAAGGAGAGATGTGGAGAGACAAGAAAGCTGGTATTATATTAGTCACCACATCACTTTCTACTCTGTAATGAGTTTCAGTGCCACTTGCCCATTTACTCCAAAGCCACAGATATACATTTCAGATTTTTATTTCAGTAGTAAGTACTTTCCTATATTCATATCCTATCAACTATTGCTACAATGATGCTATGAACCCAGAGCACCCAAACCTCAGTGGGTTACAATGCCTACTGAGTCTTTATCCCTGAGAGCCACTTCGCATCAATGTGGATCTGTTTTAACCTTATGGCATCACAACTAAAAAACAGGAGAAAACAGAGCACTGATGTGTCACTGATGTAAGAAGACAGAAAACCTGTCCAAATTGCAATGATCTTTTCAGAACCATACTCAAAAGTGATGCTTTCTTCTTTTTTCCCCATCCACTCATCCCACTCATCAAACCCAGCATGAGTAAGCTAAGAATGTAGTTTCTTTGCATGGCAGGAGACAAAGAAAGTAGATCTGAGATTTCTGATATAATCTCCTATACAACAGTGTTGCTTTTATTTATATTTGGAACTATGAGATCCATAGTAATCAGTGTTTTCATGAAATTATGAACATTTATAGATATTTGAAAATGTAGTTAAAGTGTCAGTTATTGGAGTTTTTAGAAACACATTAAAAGAGATCAATTCACCTTATATTTTATTTATAATCTTAAAAGTTTGACTTGGTAAGAATGTATCTATATCATCAGTGAAAATATATCTATTTTTTCTATCAATGTTTACAAATATTCCTCATAGTTGTACAATTTCATTTTTTAAAATGTTTTTATTGGATATTTTATTTACATTTCAGATGTTATTCCCTTACCCCATTTCCCCCCCACCCAGGAAGCCCCTATCCTATCACCCCTCCTCTTGCTTCTACCCTTCCACCCCTTCCACCTTCCTATCCTTGAATTTCCCTACACTGGGCATCTAGTCTTCATGGGACTAAGGGTCTCCTCTCCCATAGTTGTACATTTTCAAGATCACTTAGTCCATGTGAAACTCAGGATAAGTTTATTGTTTTTTTTCTTTTCTTTTATTGGATACTTTCTTTATTTACATTTCAAATGTTATCACCTTTCCCAGTTTCCCCTCCAGGAACTCCCTCATCCCATCCCCCCTCCTCTTGCTTCTATGAGGATGTTCCCCCACCCATCCACTCCTGCCTCCCTGCCTTGGAATTCCCTTACACTAGGGCATCGAACCTTCACAGGACCAAGGGCATCTCCTCCTATTTCTACATATGTGACTGGAGCCATGAGTCCCTCCATGTGTACTCTTTGGTTGGTGATTTAGTCCCTGGAAGTTCTAGGGTGTCTGGCTGATTGATATTGTTGTTCTTCCTATGGGATTGCAAACCTAGCTTAAGATTCATTCTCAATCGAACTAGATCAATTAATTTTCAAATAAGTTTTCATAAAGAACATTTGTTTTAAACTATACATGTCCATAATGTGCATTTTACCACAAAATGAACGGCAGCAATTAAAAAAAAAATAGAGTACCAAGAAACAAATAACACATTAGAAAAAAGCGACTGTATAATAAAACATCAAAATAATCTTTCAGCATTCAAAAGAGAAATTATTTTGTAAAATAGAATGAAAAACATGACTAAAACTTTAGTAAGTTAAAATAATTGAAATAATATATTCTATCAGGTAAGTTTGTCTTGCCAGGAAGAGAAGTTCCTCTGATGCTAAAATGATAGAAATCTTAAGGGTCAAAGAAAAATTTAGCAGGTTGAGAAATGAGAAATATGGGGAGAAAGTGACTCATATGGTAATATTGTGTTAATCACCACTCACTAAAAACAGAGAACCTGCAAAAGCAAGAAACATTGTCCTCAAATTGAGCATGATGGAAAGAATGATTCGCTGCAGTTCACAGCACTCAGAAAATGTTCAAGTTAAAAACTGAGGACTCAGACACATAAACAGAGATCTGTGCCAACTGTTCAGTTGTGTTTAGTGGAATATCCAGACTGAGTATGTTTGATTTCTGACCTAGTTTTCTATCCACTTGTTCATGAATTCTTTACTATAATGTTGTTCCTATTTTCTTGAACACGACCTCTTTGTACATCCTAGTGCATCCATTTCCCTCCACAAGTGTAAAATTAATTTTCAATAAGTTTTCATAAAGAACATTTGTTTTAAACTATACATTATAGGATGAATGCAAAGAGAAAAGGGGAAAAAAAGAAGTAAAAAAACCTTCAGTTGCTAACATATAAATTATGATTTTTTCAATAGTGCAATAACTTGGGAATAGTTTTATTCAGATAGAAAATATCTCTTAATATCTGTTTATCTACCCTTATAGGTTTATTAAAAACCTAATCATAGTAGATTTACAATGAGAAAATGTGAGAACATCTCAAATATTCCTATCTTGGTTCATGTTTGTGGGGAGTGAAAGATAGGAAGATTGAAGAAAATTTACTCCTGATGTGGAGTCAGGTGGCTATCATGACATTGGTAGCATTGTAAATGTAAAGAATGCATCATACAGAGGGATTTCTTTGAATGGTGAGGTGAGATAGTCATGTGCATTCTTGTGAGTGACTGCCTCTGGGTAAAAGAAGAGAAGAGAAGAGAAGAGAAGAGAAGAGAAGAGAAGAGAAGAGAACAGAAGAGAAGATTGGTGCTTTGCCTTGTAAACCAATCTCTAAAATCCAAAAGGCATCACAAAGGACAGATTGGAGAAGGACTCCAGCGTACTTGTTGGCAAGCTAAGTGTAGGTTAGGAAGAATATAAATGCTAAAATCAAGAGCTACTTAATTGCCCATTTTTTGATCATTAACCACATGAGAATTGTTGCTGGTTGCTGATGTCTAGAGAATGAGGAAAAGGCAAAATGAATCATAGTATAAAGATGAGTTTTAAAGAAATCAAGATAATGATAACAGATAGATAGATGATAGATAGAGATAGATAGATAGATAGATAGATAGATAGATAGATAGATAAAACTCATTCCCACATTACTGCACCATTGAAAAATTATAGTTTGTGTGCAGTGACTGAATGCTACTGTTTCTTCTTCTCTTCACATCCAGTTTATAACAGTCAGCATTTCAGAAGGCGATTGAATGCAATGTTCTAGACACATGTTCAAGCGATCATGTGCAAGTAATTAAGAAAATCACCATAAGAAACACACACACACACACACACACACACACACACACACACACATTGATTTATCAGTCAAAATGGAGTTACCCTATATTATTACTCTATCACAGGGTAACAGTGCCACTACCATACTCAAGACACTAACAAATAAAGATCCTAGTGCCAGGAATGGTGTGTTTCTTTTGGAATTGTTCATCAGTTATGTCCCATAGACCATGAAGGATCACAGACTATTGACATTCTAATTTTCCCTTTCCAGTTACTGGGTATAAAAACTGTTGCTGAAAATATCATATACTTCCTTCATAAAACACACACACACACACAGAACACACACACACACAACTGTCTAGCTGATACTTAGCTGGAGATTTCAATCCTACTGGCTAGCTAGAGTTTAACACTTCTAGTACTAAAGCTAAAAAAAATGACCGGCCTTTCCAGAATTGCTCATATGTGAAATAGTGGCATGGAGTAATGAATTACTTTATTGTCAGAATCAAGTCCAAGTCCAGAAGATAAAACCATGCTTTCCAGACTGAGCAAGGAGACCCCAATGGATGGTTAGAGGAAGGACTGAAGGAGTTGAAGGATTTGCAGCCCCAAAGGAAAAACACAATATCAACCAACTAGAACCCCCAGAGCTCCCAGGGACTAAACCACCAACCGAAGAACATAGAGGACCCATGGTTTCAGCTGCATGTGTAGCAGAGGATGGCCTTGTCAGATATCAATGGAGGAGAAGCCCTTGGTCCTGTGAAGGCTCTATGTCCCAGCATAAGGGAATGCTAGGGTGGTGAGGTGGGAATGGGTGGGTGGGTTGGTGGGGAAGCACCCTAATAGAAGCACGGGGAAGGAAGGGATAGAGGTTTATGGAAGGGAAACCAGGAAGGGGTAAATGTAAATAAATAAAATAACTAATAAAAAATAAAAGAACAGAAACACATGCTTGCACTATTGCCATCTAAGAGGTCAAAGGCATTAGGGAAGACTTATTTCTATTATTTTGCCCAGTGTAAATCATAGTAAACCAACTTCTAAACACAAACACTGTACACAACACACACACCCTCTCTCATCACACACCACACACACACAACACACACACACACACACACTACTCTCTCACACACACATACACAGAGAGAGAGAGAGACAGGGAGACAGAGAGACAGAGACAGAGAGAGAAGTGCTGGATCAATGCATCTATCAAGTCTCACATGAGAACTTTCTAGATGGTGGTTAACCCAGAGACCCACATCCCACAATTGGCCAAGAGAGAGAGAATAAGAAATTTCAGAATGCTCAGCCATAAATGGAACATATATACCACCCACAGTCCTGTCTCCAAATTCCTGGGTATCATTATGGAGAGGGGGCAGGAAGACTGTGAGCTAGAGGTGGTAGATGACTACAAGGAAATAGTGTCTTCTGGACACAGCAGGACAGGTACATGTTTGAACTCACAGTAGCTGAGACAACATTCACAAACCTGTACTAACCCAAGCCAGACCAAATAGCAGCATGGAAATGTGAATCCAAGGAACATGTTGCTAATGCAGGCAGGTGCCACTTTGGAGATGCTTGAAGGAGAATTACCACTGCTCTGAGGACTGAGCATTTGTTTCTCTTTGTATCCCTCCATCTTCCTTCCACTTTATGTGATCACTTCCTATATATAGCCAGAAGTGGAGCTGTAAATAGTGCCATTGCAGAGTATCATGGTATTCTCCATGTGGTTTCAAAGGAAGGGGAGTGGTTGCTGATTTCTGTAAACTCTATACTTCTAAAACTGGCAACAGATTCTTGGATATTATTTAAATATAGTAATTCTTTCCAGAGCCCAATGGAAGATACATAGCTGATTGTTACTAAGAGAAAAGAAGAATGCTGGGCAGGAAATACTAATGAAGGTCCTGACACTCACCAAAGCATGATTCATTTGGTTTTTGAGGAAATAGGTCAATGTATCTTTTATGTGTTACAATCTCAGTTTCTCTTGCTTTTGGGGCAATTTAAGCTTTCTACAGATACTTTACTTATAAGATAAGGATGAGAACACTTTGCTGGTAGAATTTTCTTTAGGAGAAATGATATATTTAAAATATCTAGCAGAATGCTGATGCCCAATATTTATTGGTTAATTTTCTTATGATCATAAATTAGTAATGTAGATTTTAATGTGTAAAGTTTTGGTATCTGGAAGGAACCTTGAAACTTGTTTTCTTTTCTGTTCAATGTCCCGTTTACTTTAGGCAAAACAGATTCCTATAAAGGACTACTCAAAGATTGATTGAGTGTTTTAGACCAAGTGGGAATTAAAGTTCACGTTCAGTCCTGTTCACTAGAATATTACATAATTTAGTTTATTCAGTACCAACTTGGTCACATGCACTCTCTCAAGAATTTGTATTTTTTCATATAAAAAAATAGACAAAAGACTCTACCTGTGAAGATAATAGTCTAATTTTGATCATAATCAAAATTAAATAATAAGCTAAAGAATTAAGTCAATGATAGAGTAGAGCATAAAGCGTCGAAAGTAGAGTGGTGACAGGGAATAAAGAGTTAAAACAGTTTGACACAATAATTCTCAAATATGAGAGTAACTGTAGGCTTCTTTGAGACCATCGCATTGGAGACAGAGATTACTGTGGGCCATGGACTTATACTCATAGATGCGACAAGAATGGCATTCCAGGCTTTGGGAACAACTCTGTGAACTGTTTTGATAGGTGGGGTGTCAATTGCTTTCTAGAAAAAATAAAGATGACATTGTAATTGTACAGAGAAGACTCACTGAAAATAAGGCAAAATGACCACAGGCCATTTGAATTTATGATTTCCTCACATGCCAGTCATTAATCAAAAAGTGATAAAATGATGGAGGTATTTTCTCAGTTGAGATTTCCTCTTTCCAGATGACATTAGCTTGTACCAAGCTGACAAAAAGTAAACAGCACTAAAGGTGTACAAGTTATCAGAAAGAGCAGAAAATCATATGGGCTAAGGATGGTGTGTTGAAGTCTTTTACCTTCAACTGCTAGTGGATGAAGCCATTTAAATGGAAAGGTAAATGTTTTGGAAGAGAAATCAGATACTATGGGTGGTATTAAACTCGAAAGTCTGTGGTATCGGTAATAAAACAGACAAAGTATATGCTTAGGGCATGCTAACATTACAAAATAAGGGAGTAAAGAGAATATAGCAAAGAAAAAAATCAAAAGAGTGAATTGTTAGTGGTACAGGCATTGAAACAAGAATACGGGGGGTTTGAAAGTCACATGCAGAGATGATAAACAAGGAAGAAGAGAGAAAATTGTGTTGATTGCCTCTGAACAGTTGAATAGTAGAATTAGGAATGAATCATCAAATTTATCTTTATTTGGGCCATGAGTCCCTTGGAAGAAGAATGTTGTTCATGGAACAGTGGGTACAAGTTAATAGAAGAACAGAGTAAATAAGAGTGGAAGGGAGTCTTTCAAACAACTCTTAGTAGATTTTGTTTCACAGTAGATTGAACAGAGATGATCACTTTTGTAAACTGTGGGAAATAACTCTGCAAAGGAACAAAACCTCCTGACACATCTGTAGGTGAGAATCTTTGGGGACTTACCTTTTGATTGGTAAATATAAATGGGTGAAACGGTCACGGAACAAGTGGATCTTAGATACGGAGAGAGACATGTCTCTGCCTGTTCTACCTAGCCAATCAGTGAGTACCAGTGCTGACTGGTAGGCTTTCTACAACTTCTTTGTTTACTTTTGTTCATTCTCTGTGAAAGATAAAATAAGGTTATGCTAAAAATGAGAACAAGACATGCTTAGGAGAGAGAAGAGAATGGGTAGAACAGGAAGAGTATGGTCACTGGGCTAAGTAGCACTAGTTCTGTGTTTTCAGGGGTCAGGAGTGTTGTGCATTTCAGGATTTTTGTTATTACATGAGCCTTGTACTATGTTTAGCTTCTTGATTCTTGCCAGCCTGTTTTGTCCCTCCAAGGTTTCAACTTGGAGGAAATTACTATGCAACACTTTTTGTATGTATCATTGAGTCTCTACCTCTGCCTTCATAATGTCTTCTTATATGTCTCCTTTCTGCGGACAGGACATTGGATTGTGGAGATTTCAGCTCAACATTCTAAACATAATTGTATATCTACAGTGGCCCTTGTTCTTGTAATGCAACCCTTGAAGATTATGGAAGCTGGTGCCTGGTCATATCACTGTAGTTAGTAGTTCTGTTCAGATGCCATCAGGTACAAGGAGTTTAGTTTGGATACAGTGGCCCCTGAAGTTGTATATTTTAAACTATAAAAAGATGGAAATGAAGATGTTGTTGGATGGGGTGAGTGATACAGGAACTACATTTGATATGAGGAGTTGAAAGTCTAGAAGAGGGTGATCTTTTTGGACTAAAAATAATAAGCTGATTTACAATAATGATGAAATCAAGAAATGCATTAAAGATAAACAAGAAAGCATCGTTTATACCAGGAGTCAATCTGAACTCCCTAAAATAAACAATAATTTATACCACTCTTTGATTCCCAGGCAATGTGAAGGTTCTGACTTTCTAATTGCTGTCACAGATATGGATCTTAGCATGTGGGCCCATGGTGCACTAATAGCTTTAGCCCTTATGAGTCTGGAAGGATAATTTAAACTGGATCCAGAAGGCAGAAGTCAGTACCTCCACCTGCCCCTCCATGGTTTCTCTCACTGATCATTTCTTTAGACTCATAATAATTACTGTCTGATCTATGTGATGTCTCAGAATTGTTTCCTTATGTCCCCATACACCATGGTCTTGACAGGAAACTATTTCAATACATACAAAGAATCAGCAAACTTGACTCTACTGTGCTTTCTGTCTTCTAGCTTTCTTTTCTGAAGAGGGTTGAGGTTAGGTGAGTACCTTTTTACAAAGTGAATGTGACATGTCACTCATATTAAAGTTTAATTTTACATATAAAATATGTGGTTTCTGTCTTTAATTTAACCTGTCTGTCTTCTACTAATGCAGTAGTGTGCAGAATGATCCTGTAAAATCCAGGACAACCTTCAAACAAAACAAACAAACAATGAGAAACTAATTCATTTCCAGGAATACAAAGAACAAAAAGCAACACAAACCATATGCGTCTCACAAAACAGAGTGTGTATTGTTTGCTTCTTAACGAAAGCAGTTTGCTGATCCCTATACTGGTATAAACACATGTTGGGGTCATAGCAGCAACATGAAACACTGACACACTTGTAGTGGACTTGTGGCTAAATCTTCTTTACCAACATGAATCTAATCTTGCATGATGTGGTCTTTCTTTCTCCACCTGTGAAGTACCCATCATCCGTACTCCATCACCCTGCTTAAGAATAGGTGCTCTACCTGATTAGATTTTCTTATCAATCACCTCTTCATAAGGATTTATTTAGACATGAGTTTGTGATTTCACTTAGTGAAGTAAAATTTATCCTAGGATTCTTTTGGTTTAAAAAAATCAGAACCTCAGCTGGAAATGGTCTTAGGACTTTTGCTAACATTATTTTTAAAAAACGATGTTCCATTTACTTGGAAACAAGGTGAGTGATAATGAAAACAAATGCACTGTTTAGAACCTCTGTTTATGAAAAAGCCAAGAGACATGGACTATATAGAGAAGACAAATTTGCAGCTATGGAGAAATAAAACAATACCTAAAGAAACTGAGACCTAGGTCCAGTATTATATAGAAAATTTGCTTCTTGGTTGATTGATATAGTTAATTTTGTTACAGAACAAAACTATTTTAAGCTAATTTAAGTTTCTGTTGTAGTAGTTTAGTTTCACTAAAGTAAATTAAATAAGATAATGAACAGTAAGAAAAACTCTGTCAATAAATGTGGTGAATTTTACTTTTGTCATAAAGTCAGAACTTGTGCTTTAAGGCACGTGTATATGTGTGCTTAACTATATCCAACTCAACATTTATGGTTTTTTTTTCTAATACAGAACTTATAGGCTCACACCAAATCTAAGATACATTAAAAACTTCAAACACTAACCACCGTGATGTTTGGTAAATACTAAGGGGTCTATCTGATTGCTTGTTTGAAGGCTCTATAGAATTCTTGTATAAGTATATCTGACCCTTGGTATTTTGCTTGTTTGTTTCTTTTCATTTTATTCTGTTTGAAGCTTTTTAAATTTTTGATTTGCTGATATATCCCTTATTGTTGATTGTTCTTGTTATTTTGTAATACAGATGCATCTAGAATTCCCTTAAGATCTATTGATGAATGATTTAAAACTTTAAAAAAATATTGATTAAAAAAAATGAAAAAGTAGCAGCTATAAGTGTCATCAAATATATTCCTTGCAGTAACTGAAGGCCTACTCATGGACAGAATAGTATAACTGGGTGAGAATGAAGAACCTGTCACTTAAAAGAGACAGAGTTGGTAGG
>JAJTUV010001107.1:92500-105000 GCA_021653895.1 Mastomys natalensis
TAAAAAAAAAGGAAAAAAAAAGAAAAAAGGAAAAGAAACCCCAAAGGGGGAAAAAAAAATTTTTTAAAAAAAAAAAATTTTTAACCTTTAAAAAAAGGGAAAATGAAAGGTTTCCCCAAATTTTTTTTTCCCTTAAAAATTTTTTTTCCCCCCCTTTTTTTAAAAAAAAAAGGGGGGAAAAAAAAAAAAAAAAGGGGGAAAAAAAAAAATTTTTTTTTGGTTTTTTTTTGTTTTGTTTATTTCCCTTTTTTTTCCCTCTTTTTCTATTTTTTTTTTTTTTTTGGGGTTTTTTTTTTTTTTAAACCTTTTAATTTAAAAAAAATTGGGTTTTTTTGGAAAAAAGGGGGGAAAAAAAAAAAATTTTTTTTTTAAAAAAATTTTTTTTTTTAAAATTTTTAAAAAAAAAAACCCCCAAAATTTTAAAAAAAAAATTTTTTTTTAAAAAAAAAAAATTTTTAAAAACCCCCAAAAATTTTTAAATTTTAAAAATTTTTAAAAAAAATTTTAAAAAAAAATTTAAAACCCCCCGGGGGGAAAAAAAAAAAAAAAAAACCCCCCCAATTGGGCCTTAATTTAAAAAAAAATTTTTTTAAAAAAAGGGGGAAAAAAAAATAAAAATTTTTTTTTCCCTTAAAAAAAACCCCCTAAAGGGGTTTTTTTTTAAAAATGGGGGTTTTTTAAAATTTTTTAAATTTTAAAAAAAAAAAATTTTAAAAAAAAATTTTTTTTTAAATTTTTTAAAAATTTTTTTTTAAAGGGCCCCCCAAAAAAAGTTTTTTAAAAAAAAATTTTTTTTTTTTTTTTTCCCAAAAAAAATTTTTTTTAAAGGGGGGAAAAAAAAAAAAAAAAAAAATTTTGGTTTTTTTTATTTTTGGGGAAAAAAATTTTTTTTAAAAAAAATTTTTTTTTTTTTTCCCTTTGGGGAAAAAAAAATTTTTTAAAAAATTTTTTTTTTCCCCCCCTTTTTTTTTTTTGGTTTTTTCCCCCCCGGGGTTTTAAAAAATTTTTTTTTTTAAATTTTAAGGGGGGGAAAAAAAAGAAATTTCCCCTTTTTTTTTTTTTAAAAATTTTTTGGGGAAAAAATTAAAAAAATTTTTTTAAAAAAAAAAAAAAAGGCCCCTTTTTTTAAAAACCCCCTTTTTTGCCTGGGGGGGTTTTTTGGGGTTTTGGGCCCCGGGGGGAAAAAGGGAAAAAATTTTTTTTTTTAAAGTTTTTTTTTTTGGGAAACCCCCCAAAAAAAAAAGGGAAATTAAAAAAAAAATTTTTTTTAAAAAAAAAAAAAAAAAAAAATTTTTTTTTTTTTTTTTTTTTTTTTTAAAAAAAAAGGGGGGAAAAAAAAAAAGGGGGGGGGAAAAAAAAAGGGGGGAAAAAAAGGAAAAAAAGGGAAAAAGGGGTTTTTGGGGGGAAAAAAAAAAAAAGGTTTTTTTTTGGGGAAAAAAAAAAAAAAGGGGGTTACCAAATTAAAAATTTTTTTTTAAAAATTTTAAAAAAAAAAAAAAAAACCCCCCTTTTGGGGGGAAAAAAAAAAAGGGGAAAAAAAAAAAAAGTTTTTTAAAAAAAATTAAAAAAGGAAAAAAAATGAAAAAAGGAAAAAGGGGGGGAAAAAAAAGGGGGGGGGTTTTTTTTTTAAAAAAAAAAAAATTAAAAAAAATTCCCTTTTTTAAAAAAAAAAAAAATTTTTAAAAAAAAAAATTTTTTTTTTTTAAAAATTTTTTTCCCCCCCTTTTTTTAAAAAAAAAAAAAAAACCCCTTTTTTTTTTAAAAAAAAAAATTTTTTTTTTTTTAAAAAAAAATAAAATTAATTTAAAAAAAATTTAAATTTTTAAAAAAAAAAAAATTTAAAAATTTTTTTAAAAAAATTAAAATTTTTTTTTTTTTTTTTTTTTCCCCTTTTTTTTAATTTTTTTTCCCCCCCCCCTTTTTTTTTTTTCCTTCCCTTTTTTTTAAAAAAAAACCAAACCCCCCCCAAAAACCAAAATTTTTCCCCCCAAAGGGAAAAAAATTTTTTCCCCCCTTTTAAAAACCCCCCCCAAAAAAAAAATTTAATTTAAAAAAATTAAAATTTTAAATTTTTTTTTAAAAAAAAAAAATTTTTTTTTTGGGGGGTTTTTTTTATTTTTTAAAAATTTTTTTTTACAATTTTTACCCCCCCTTTTTTTTTTCCCCTTTTTTTTTGGTTTTAAAAAACCCCACCAAGGTAAATTTTCCCTTTTTTTAAAAAAAATTTTTTTTTTTTTAAACCCTTTTTTTTTAACCTTTCCCAAAAACCCCCCCCCAAAAAAAAAAAAACCCCCCCCAAAAAAAAAAAAAGGGGCCCCTTTTTCCCCCAAAAAACCCCCCCCGGGGGGGGTTTAAAATGTCCCAAAAAAATTTTTTTTTTTTTCCCCCCAAAATTAAAATTTTTTAATTTAAACCGGTTTTTTTTTTTCCCCCCAAAAATTTTTTTTTTAAAAATTTTTTTTTTGGGGGGGGGGGGGGGGGGGGGGGGGGGAAAAAAAATTTTTTTTTTTTTTTTTTAATAAAAACCCGGGGGTTTTTTTAAAAAAGGGGGAAAAAAATTTTTTTAAAAATTTTTAAAAATTTTTTTTTTTTAAAAATTTTTTTTTTTTTAAAAAAAAATCTTTTTAAAAAAAAAAAAAAATTTTCCCCTTTTTAAATTTTAAAAAAAAGGGGGGGTTTAAAAAAATTAAAAGGGGGGCCCCCAAAAAAAATTTTTTAAAACCCTTTAAAAAATTTTTAAAGTTTTTTTTAAAAACCCCGGAACTAAAAAGGTTTTTTTAAATTTTTTGTTTTGGGGAAAAAAAAAAAAAAAATTTTTTTTTTAAAAAGGGAAAAAAAAAATTTTTTTCTTTTAAAAAATTTTTTCCCCCCTTTTTAAAAATTTCCCCCCCCCTTTCCCCGGTTTTAAAAATTTTTTTTTTTAAAAAAATTTTAAAAAATTTTCCATTTTAAAATTTTAAAAATTTTTTTAAAAAAAAAAAATTTTTTGGAAAAAAAAAAAGGGAAAAAAAGAAATTTTAAAAAAAGGGGGAAAAAAAAAAAAAAAAAATTGGGGGAAAAAATTTTTAAAAAACCCCAAAAAAAAAAAGGGGGGGGGGGGGCCCCCTTTTTTTTTTAAATTTAAATTTTGAAAAGAAAGGGAAAAAAGGGGTTTAAAAATTTTTTTTTTTTGGGGAAAAAAATTTTTTAAAAAAAAATCCCCCCCCAAAAAAAAAAAAAGGGGGAAAAAAATTTCCCCAAAAACCCCCCCCTTTAAACCCCCGGCCTTAAAAAAAATTTTTTTTTAAAAAAAGGGGAAAAAAAGGGTTTTTTTAAAAAAAAAAAATTTTTTTTTTTTAAAAAAAAAGGGGTTTTTTTTGGGGTTTTAAAAAGGGGGCCCCTTTTAAAAAAAAAAAAAATTTTTTTTTTGGTTTAAAAAAAAAGGGATTTAAAAAAATTTAAAAAAAATTTTTTTTAAAAGGGGGGGAAGGGGGTTTTCCCAAAAAAGGGGAAAATTTTTTTTTTTTTTGGGGGGGCCCCCAAAAAAGGGGGAAAAAACCCGGGGAAAAATTTAAAAAAAAAAAAAATTTCCCGGAAAGGGGAAAAAATTTTGGAGGGTTTGGGGAAAAAAAGGGTTTTTTTTTTTTTTTAAAAAAAAAAAAAAAAAAAAATTTTAAAAAAGGAAAAAAAAAACCCCAAAAAAAATAAATTTAAAAAAAAAATTTTTTTTTCCCCTTTTTTCCGGGGAAAAATTTTTTTTTTTTTTCCCGGGGCCTTTTCCCCTCCTTTTTCCCCTTCCTTTTTAATTTTTTATTTTCCCCGGGTTTTTGGGGTTTTTTTAAAAGGGGGGGTTTTTTTGGGGTTTTAAAAATGGGAAAAACCCTTTTTTTTTGGGGGGAAAAAAATAATTTTTTAAAATTTTGGGGGGGAAAAAATTTTAAAATTTTTGGGGGGGGAAAAAAAAAAAAAGAGGAAAAAAAAATTTAATTTTAAAAAATTTTGGGGGGGGTTTTTGGGAAAAAAAAAAAAAAAATTTTTGGGGAAAAAATTTTTTAAAAAAAGGGGAAAAAAAAAATTTTTCCCCAAAAAAAAATGGGGGGAAAAAAAATTTTTTTTTTTGGGGGGGGGGTTTTTGGGGGGGGGTTTTTTTTTTTTTTTTTTAAAGGGTTTTTTTTTTTTGGGGGGGGTTTTTTTTTTTTTTTTTTTTGTTTTTTTTTTTTTGGGGAAAGGGGGGGGTTTTGGGGGTTTTTTTTTAAAAAAATTTTTTTTTGTTTGAATTTGGGGAAAAGGGGTTTTGGGTTTTTTTGGGGGGGTTTTTTTTTTTTTTTTTTTTTGGGGGTTTTTTTTTGGGGGGGGTTTTGGGGGGGAAATTGGGGGTTTTTTTGGGTTTTTGGGGTTTTTTTTTTTTTGGTTTTTTAAGGGAAAAAAATTTGGGGGGGGTTTTTTTTTGGGGAAAAATTTTAAAACAATTTGGGAATTTTTTTTTTTGGAAAAAAAAATTTTTTTTTGGGGAAAAAAAACCCCCCTTTTTTTTGGGGGATTTTGGGGGGGGGGGTTTTTTGGGGTTTTTTTCCCCCCTTTTTTTTTTTTTTTTTTGGGTTTTTTTTTTTGGGGGGGGGTTTTTTTTTTTGTTTTTGGGGTTTTTTTAAAATTTTTTTTTGTGGGGTTTTTTTATTTTTTGGGGGATTTTTGGGGGTTTTTTTTTAAATTTAAAAGGGGGTTTTGGGGGGGTTTTTTTTTTGTTTTTTTTTTTTTTTAAAAGGGGGTTTTTTTTGGTTTTTTTAAATTTTGTTTTTTTTTTTTGGGGTTTTGGGAAAAAAAGGGTTTTTTTTTTGGGGGGTTAAGGGGGGGGGGGGTGGGGTTTTGGGTTTTTGGGGGTTTTTTTTTAAGGGGGTTTTTTTTTTAAAAAAAGGGGGGGGGTTTTTTTTTGGGGTGGTTTTGTGGCCCTTTTTTTTTTTTTTTTAAAAATTTTTTTTGGGGGTGGTTTAAATTTTTTGGGAGAAAAAATAAATTATTTTGGGGTTTTAAATTTTCGGTTTTAAAAAAATTAAAAATAATTTTTTTTTTTTAAAGGGGCCCCTGGAAAAATTTTTAATTTTTTTTTTTAAAAAAAAAAAAAAAAATTTTTTTTTTTTTTCCCCCTTTTAAACCAAATTTGGGAAAAACGGGGATTTTAATTTTTTAAAACCCCCTGCCAAAAAGGGAAAATTTCCCCCGGGGGGGAAAAAAATTTAAAAGTAAAGGTTGAAAGGGGCTTTAAATTTTTTTAAAAAAAAAAAACCCCCCCAAAAAATTGGAAAATTTTTTTTTTGGGGTTTTTTTAAAGGAAAAAAATTTTTAAAAAAAAAAATGGGTTTTTTTTTAAAGGGTTTTTTGGGGGGGGGGGGGGGTTTTTTTTTTTTTCCCCCGGGGGGGTTTTTTTTTTGTTCCCCCCCCCCCCCCGGGGGGGGAAGGAAAAAAACCCCCCCCGGGGGCCCTTTGGGGGGGGGAAAATTTTCCCGGGGGGCTTTGGGAAAATTTTTTTTTTTAAAACCAAAAAGGGTTTTTTTTTTTAAAAAAAAAGGGGCCAAAAATTTTTAAAAATTTTTTAAAAAAACCCCCCCTTTTTGGGGTTTAAAATTTTTTTTTTTGGGGGTCATTAAAAAATTTTTTTTTTTTTTAAAGGGGGGGGGGGAGGGTTTTTTTTTGGGTTTTTTTTTAAAAAAAAAAAAAAAAAAAATTTTGGGGGGTTTTTTAAAAAAAAAAAAGGAAAAAGGGGCCCCTTTTTTTGGGGGGGGGGGGGTGTTTTTTTTGGGAAAACCCTTTTTTTTTAAAAAAAAAAATTTCCCCCCCCTTTGGGGGAAAAAAAAAAAAGGGGGGAAAAAAAATTGGGCCCCAAAAAAATTTTTAAAAAAAAAACCCCCCCTTTTTCCCCCCCCCAAAAGGGCCCCCCAAAAAAGGGGGGGGGAAAAAAAAAAAAAAGGGTTTTAAAAAAAGGGGGGGGGGGGGGGGGGGAAAAGGGGTTAAAAAGGGGGGTTTTTCCCCCCCGGGGGGGGGGGTTTTAAAAACCCCCCTTTTTGGGGGAAAATTTTTTTTTGGGGGGGGGGGGGAAAAAAAAAAGGGGGTTTAAAAAAATTTTTTTTAAATTTTTTTTTTTGGGGGGAAAAAAAAAAAAATTTTTTTTTTAAAAAAAAAATTTTAGGGGGGAAAAAAAAAATTTTTGGGTTTAAACTCCCTTTTTAAGCCTTTTTGGAAAAAAAAAAATTTGGGTTGTTTTAAAAAAAAAAAAAAAATTTTTAAAAGGGGCCCAAAAAAGGGGAAAATTTTGGGAAATTAAAAGGGGTTTTTTAAAAAAAAAAAATTTTTTTTTAAAATTTTCCCCCTTTGGGGGCAGGGGGTTTTTAAAAAAAGGGGGAAAAAACCCTTTTTTCCCCCCCCCCGGGGTTTTTTTTTCCCCAAAAAAATTTTCCCAAAAATTTTTTGGGGAGCCCCCCCCGGGGGGGGTTTTAATTTTAAATTCCCAACCCCGGGGTTTTTGTCCCCAAAAAAAAAAAATTTCCCCTTTCCCCCAAAAAGGCCCCCAAAGGGGTTTTCCCTTTTAAAACCGGGGGGCGGGCCCCCCAAAACCCCAATTTTCTTAAGGGGGGCCCAAAAAAAAGGGGGGTTTAAAATTGGGGGGGCCCCCCCGGGGGGGAAAAGGGGGGGGGGTTTTTTTTTCCCCGGGGTTTTTTTTTGGGGGGGCCCAAAAAAAGGGTTTTCCCCAAAAAAAAAAAAAAAAAAAAAAACCCCCAAAAAAAAACCCCCCCCCCCAAAAAAATTTTTCCCCCAAAAAAAAAATTTTTTTGGGGGGGAAAAGGGAAAATTTTTTTAAAAAAAATTTTTTTTGGGGGGGGGGTTTTTTTTTTGGGGGGGGGGGCCGGGGTGAAATTTTTCCCAAGGGTTTTAAAAAAAAAAAAAAAAAAAAAACCGGGGGGGGGGGGGTTTTTTTTTTTTTTTTTTTTAAAAAAAAAAAAAAAAAAAAAAAACCAAAAAAAAGAAAATTTAAAAAAAAAAAATAAAAAATTTTTAAAAAAATTTGGGTTTTTTTGGGGGAAAATTTGGGAAAGGGGGGGGTTTTTTTTTTTCAAAAATTTTTTTTAAAAAAACTTTGGTTTTTAAAAGGGGGAAAAAAAAAAAAATTTTTTCCCCCCAAAAACAATTAAAAAAAAAGGAATTGTTTCTTTAAAAATTTTTTTCCCCCCCCCTTTTTTAATTTATCCCTTTTAAAAAAATTTTTTTAAAACCCCAAAAAAAAAGGAATTTTTTTTTTCCCCCCAAATTTTTTTTTAATTTTTAAAATTTAAATTTTAATTTTTTAAAAAAACCCCAAAAAATTTTTTTTTTTAAAAAAAAAACCCCCCCAAAAAAAAAACCCAAAAAAAAATGAAAAAAAAAAATGTTTAAAAAAAAAATTTAAAATTTTTTCCCCCCCCGCTTTTTTTTTTTTAAAAACCCCCCCCTTTTTTTTGGGTTGGGGGGTTTTTTTTTTCCCCAAAAATTTTAAAATTTTTTGGGGGGCCCCCCCCCTTTAAATTGGGTTGGGTTTTTAAATTAAAAAAAAAAAAAAAACCCCAAAAAAAAAACAAAAACCCCCCCCAAAAAAAGGGGAAAAAAAAAAAATTTTTTTTAAAAAAAAAAAGGTTTTTTGGGGGGGAAAAAAAAGGGGGGGGGGGGTTTTTAAAAGGAAGGGGGTTTCTGGGTTTTTGGGGGGTTTTTTGGGATGGGAAGGAATGGGGTTTAAAGGGGGGGGAAAAATTTTTTTTTTTTAAAAAAAAAAAAAAAAAGGGGGGGGGGGGAAAAAATTTTTCCCCCCCCCTTTTTTTTTTGTTTTTTTTTTTTTCTTTTTTTTGGGGAAAAAAAACCCCAAAAAAATTTTTTTTTTATAAAAAAAAAAAAAGGGGGGGTTTTTTTTTTTTTAAAAAAAAATTTTTTGGGGGGGGGGGGGGGGGGGGGGGGGGGGGGGGGGGGGGGGGGGGGGGGGGGGGGGGGGAAAAACCCTTTAAAAAAAAGGGGGGGGAAAAAGGAAAAAAAAAAATTTTTTTTAAAAATTTTTTTTAAACCCCGGGAAAAAGGGGGGAAAAAAAACCCCTTTTTTAAAGGGGGTGGGGAAAAAACCCCCCCTTTTTTAAAAAAAAATAGAAAAAATTTTTTTTCCCAAAAAAAAACCCAAAAAAAAAAATGGTTTTTTAAAAGGGGTTTTTTTAAAAAATTTTTTAAAATAAAAAATTTTTTCCCCCAAAATTTTTTTAAAATTCCTTTTTTTCCCCAAAACCCCCCCCAAAAAAAAAAAAAAAACAAAAAATTTTTTTTAAAAAAGAATTTTTCCCCCCCGGGGGGTTTTTTTTTTAAAAAAAAAAAAAAGGGGAAAAAAAAAAATTTGGGGAAAAAACCCCTTTTTTTTTCCAAAAAACCCCCAAAAATTTTTTGGGAATTTTAATTTTTTTAAAAATTTTAAAAAAAAATTTTTCCCCCCCTTTTTGGGTTTTAAAAACCCCCCCCCCCAAAAAACCCCAAAAAAAAAAAAAATTTTTTAAAAAAATCAAAACCCCAAAACCCCTAAAAAAATTTTTTTTAAAAAAAAAACCCCAAAAAAAACCCTTTTTTTAAACCCAAAAAATTTTTTCCCCCCCCCCCAAAATTTTTTAAAAACCCCTTTTTTAAAAAAAATTTTTAAAAAAAAACCCCCCCCCCCCCTTTTAAAAAATTTTTTTTTTTTTTTCCCCCCCCCAACCCCCCAAAAAAAAAAAAACCCCCCCCCCCTTTTTTTTTTAAAAAACCCCCCCCCAAAAAAACCCCCCCAAAAAAAAATTCAAACCCAACCCCCTTTTTTTTCCCCCCCCCCCCCTTTTTTTTTTAAATTTAAAAACCTTTAAAAAAATTTTCCCCTTTTTTTCCCCCCCCCCTTTTTTTTTTAAAAAAAACCCAAAAAAAAAATTTTTAAAAAAAAATTTTTTTTTAAAAACCCCCCCCCTTTACCCTTGGGAAAATTTTTTTTTTTTTTTTAAATTTCCCCAAAAAAATTTTTTTTAAAAAAAAAAAAAAACCCTTTTTCCCCCAAAAAAAAAACTTTAAAAAAAAAAATTTTTAAAAAAAAAAAAAAAATAAAAAATTTAAAAAAAAAATTCCCCAAAAAAAAAAAAAAACCCCCCCCTTTTTCCCCCTTTTTTTTTTTTTAAAAAAATTTTTAAAAAAAAAACAAAAAAGGAAAAAAATTTTTAAAAAAAATTTTTTTTTTTTTTTTTTCCAATTTTTTCAACCCCCCCAAAAAAATTCCCCCCCCCCAAAAAAAAAAAAAAAAAAACCAAAAAACCAAAAAATTTTTTCCCCCCCCTTTTTTTTTCCCCCCCAAAAAAAATTTTTTTAAAATTTTTTTTTAAAAAAAATTTTTTTTTAAAAATCCCAAAAAAATTTTTTATGTGTTTTCATTAAAATTTTTTTTAAAAAAAACCCTTTAAATTTTTTTAAAAAAAAAAACCCCAAAAAAAAAAACCCCCAAAAAATTTTTTCCTTAAAAAACCCCCCCCCCAATTAAAAAATTTTTTTCCCCCCCAAAAACCCCAAATTTTTTAAAAAAAAAATTTTTTTTTTTAAATAAAAACCCCCCAAAAAAAAAATTTAAAAAAAAAACCCAAATTTTAAAAAAAAATTTTTTTTTAAAAAAAAAAAACCCCCCTTTTTTTTCCCTTTTTTAAAAAAATTTAAAAAAAATTTTTTTAAAACCCAAAAAAAATTTTTTTTTTTTCCCCCCCCCCAAATTTTTTAAAAAAACCCCTTTTTCCCCCCCCTTTTCCCCCCAATTAAAACAGGGTTTTTTAACAAAAAACCCCCCCCGGGTTTTTTGGGTTTATATTCCAAAAGGGGGGTTTTTTTCCCCCCCCCCCAAAAAAATTTTCCCCCTTTTTCCCCTTTTAAAAAAAAAATTTTTTCCCCCCCCAAAAAAACACCCAAAAAAAAAACCCAAAAAAAAAATTTTTTAAAAAAAAAAAAAAACCCCAAAAAAAAAAAAAAAAAAAAATTTTTAAAATAAAAATTTAAAAAAAAAACCCCCCCCAAAAAAAAAAAAAAAAATTTTTAAAAAAAGGGAAAAAAATTTTTAAAATTTTAAAAAAAAAAAAAAAATTTAAAAAAAAAAAAAAATTTTTAAAAAAAAAAACCCTTTTTTTCCAAAAACCAAAAAATTTTTTTTAAATTCCCTTTTTAAAAAAAAAAAAAAAAAAAAAAAATTTTTTTAAAAAAACCCCCCAATTTAAAAAAAATTTTAAAAAAAAAAAAAAACCTTTTAAAGAAAAAAAAACCCCAAAAACCCCAAAAAAAAAATTTTTAAAAAAAAAAACCCAAAACCCCCCCCCAAAAAAAAAATTTTTTTAAAAAAAAAAACCAAAAACCCCCCAAAAAAAATTTTTTTAAAAAAAAAAATTTTTTTTCCCCCCCAAAAAAAAAAAAAACCTTTTTTTTTTTTTTTTCCCAAAAAAAAAAATTTTTAAAAAAATTTTTTTTTAAAAAAAAAAATTTTCCTTTTAAAAAAAAAAAATTAAAGGGGTTTTAAATTAAAAAAAAAAAATTTTTTTTTTGAAAATTTTAAAAAAAAATTTGGAAAAAGGTTTTTATTAAAAAATTTTTAAAAGTAATTTTTTTAAAAAAAAAAAAAAAAAACCCCCAATTTTTTTGGGGGAAAAAAATTTTTTCTTTTTTATTTTCCCCCCCAAAAAAAAAAAAAAAAAAATTTTAAAAAAAAAAGGTTTTTTTGAAAAAATTTTTTTTTTTAAAAATTTTTTTTAAAAAAAAAGGGGGGGGGAAAAAATTTTTTAAAAACTGCGGGCCGGTTTTTTTAAAAAAATTTTTTAAAATTTTAAATTTAAAAAAATTTTTTTTTTTTTTGGGGGAAAAAAAAGGGGAAAAAAAAAAAAATTTTTTTTGGGTTTTTTTTTTTTTTAAATTTTTTTTAAAAAAAAAAACCCCCCCAAAAAAAACCCCCCAAAAAAAGGAAAAAGGGGTTTTTAAAATTTAAAATTTTTATTTTAAAAAAGGGGGGCCCCCCAATTTTTAAAAGGGGAAAAAGTAAAATTTTTTTTTTAAAGGGGGGAAAATTTTTGGGGGGGAAAAAAATTTTTTTTCCGGGGGGGTTTTTTTAAAAAAAAGGGGGAAAAAAATTTTTAAAAAACCCCCCCCTTTTTTTTTTAAAAAAAATTTTTTTTTTTAAAAATTTTAAAATTTTTTTAAAAAAACCCCCTTTTTAAAAAAAAATTTTTTTTAAATTTTTAAATTTTAAAAATTTTTCCCTTTTTTTAAAACCCTTTAAAGGAAAAAAAAAAAAAATTAATTTTTTAAAATTTTTTCCAAAATTTTTAAAACCCAAAAAACTTTTTTTAAAGGAAAAAAAGGTTTTTTTTTTTTGTTTTTTGGGGGGGGGGAAAAAAAAAGTTTAATTTTTAAAAATTTTAAAAAAAAAAATTTTTCAATTTGGTTTTTCCTTTTTAAAAAAAATTTTTTTTGGGTTTTTTTTTGTTTAAAAAAAAAAAAATTTTTCCCCCCTTTTTTTTAAAAAAAAAAAAAAACAAAATTTTCCTTTTTTTTTAAAAAATTTTTTAAAAAAACCCCCCCCCCCCTTTTTTTTTTTTTTTTTAAAAAAAAAAAATTTTAAAACCCTTTTTTTAAAAAAAAAATTTTTAAAAAAAAAAAACCCCCCCAAAAAATTTTTTTTAAAAATTTTAAAAAATTTTTGAAAAAATTAAAAAAAAAAAAATTTTGGGGAAAAAAATAAAAAAATTTTTTTTAGGAAAAAAAAAAAGGGGGGGTTTAAAAAAAACCCCAAAAATTTTTTAAAACCCCCCCCCAAAACCCCCCCCCCAAAAAAAAAAACCAAAAAAATTTTAAAACCCCCCCCCAAAAAAAAACCAAAAAAAAAAAAAACCCCCCCCCCCCTTTAAAAAAAAAAAAAAAAAAAAAAAAAAAAACCCCCCCCCCCTTTTAAAAAAACCCCAAAAAAAAAAAAACCCCAAAAAATTAAAAAAAACCCCCTTTTTAAAAAAGGAAACCCCCCCCAAAAAAAATTTTCCCCCCCAAAAAAGAAAAAAAAAAAATTTTTTAAAAAAAAAAAAATTAAACAAAATTTTTAAAATTAAATCCCAAAAAAAAATTTTATTTTTTTGAAAGGGAAACCCTTTTTTTTTTTTTTAAAAAAGGGAAAAAAAAATTTTTTTCCCCCCCCCCCTTTTTAAAAAAAAAACCCAAAACCCCTTTTAAACCCCCCTTTTACCCCCAATTTTAAATTTTAAAAAATTTTAAAAAAACCCAAAAAAAATTTTTTTTTTTCCCCCCCAAAAAAAAATCCCCAAAAAAAAAACCCTTTTTTTTTTTTTAAAAAATTTTAAAAAAAAAAACAAACCCCCTTTTTTAAACCCCCCCTTTTTGGGTTTTTTAAAAATTCCCCCCAAATTTAAAAAACCCCCCCAAAAAAAAAAAAAAAAAAAAAAAAACCCAAATTTTTTTAAAAAAAAAAAAAA